>KK099956.1:90192-102371 GCA_000611695.1 Rhizomucor miehei CAU432
CTTTATCAATCTATTTCTGGATTATTCTACATAAACAAGGCATCTTTCCACTGGATAATGTCATAGCCCACTCATGTAATCCACACAAAAATTGCGCTACGCACAATAAGAAGGTTTTATTTCTTAAAGCAGCATTGCCTTTACATGCAAAAGTGGGGCGAGATCGGTGCCATTAATGGTAATCATATAGATTACATCAAAAGTTATTGTATCGTTGATGCAACGGATATCCTTCCTTATCGTTTGTACGACGATTTTTTCGTCGTATGCATATGTGCACAAGATTAGGGTTGTTGACTCTTTGCAACAAGCTTTCAGTCCTAAGACATACGTATCGCAAAATGGAGTTTCCTGGTCCCATCCAATTTTCAGGCCTTGAAACGAGTTTTTCTTTCTAGACTTGTGCATGGATTTTGTTTCGCCAAGTTTGATTTGCCCGAAACATCCTCTTCCTGCACTCATTGAGCCAGTAATTGATTGCTTATTTCTCATTTGGCATTGGGCCGATATCTAGTTGATGCTTCTTTGAGATCCGTTCAGTTGTGTCGGGGACGACAGGATGTTCGAGTTGGCCTCGAACGATAGCTTTTCCACTTTGGTTGGAAAACGATCATTTACCAGATTATCTCGAGATTCCGGCGTGGTCTTGTTATGATTTGTTTTATTGAAAGACACGAAAGCAGCAGTCGCGGACTCCAGTGTCTTGTAGGCTCGCTCTAGGGCCTCCGATGTGGCTAGGAAGGCTTTTTCATCCTGGGAGTAGCAGAGTCCCAATAAATCCTCAACGTCCAGGAAATCAAACCATCCCTTTTGATGTCTTGTTTCTCTTTTATTTGTATGGTCTTGATCGACATCCATCGATTTCTGTTCCTAGTTTTCTTTTCCATCTTCAGTGTTAAATTCCAGAAACACCCGACAGCCAAATGTCTTCTCCTTCTCTTGACAGCAGCAGCTTTCAGTCTCCAGCTGCGCTTTCTCCAGTCTCTTTATCCTCGGACTCGCCTACCATTGCACCCAAGAAACCAACTTTTATATTCATCACCAATACTCGAACACCATGGTCGAAATATGAAGACGATCTGCTCCAGCGTGGTTACAGACAAGGCATTTCTTGGGCCCAGATTTCTTCCACATACTCGCATCACCGTTCCCGTAGTTGCTGCTGAGGCCGCTTCAAGACTCTGCAATCCAGGAAGCGTCATCAACAAGGCTGGAGCGAGGACGATGACCAAAGACTATTAATAGCCATCAGAAAACATGCAGCATTATTCAAGGATGCTTGGAAAGCATTATCTAGCGAAATTCCGCATTGAACCTGGAACGAATGCGAGAACCAGTCTCTCAAGATTCATAGTCGCTTGTATCTGAAAGTAAATATAATATTTTTCAAGGATGTTTTGTCTATGCTCGCTCCACATATATTATGCTTCTACCTATTACTTTCTCTATTAGATGTTTTGTAAATCTTTTTAGCTGATAACACTTCACTTCTTTGATCCCCGCTCCTCCAATTTATGTATCCATTCAGAGAAACCATCCCAGTGTTTGACTTTTTATTGACTCTCTGCTATATTTATATAGCATTACAGTAAATACAAGATCTGATGTTGTGCAGCCCGATCAATAAACAAAAACTGCATCTTTGAATATCGAACATCCAACGAACAAAAAAATTTCCGGTCCTTCGTTTCCTCACTGTTTTATCTCTGACCCCGCTCTATGGCTATTCGAGCATCACGACGGCAATGGATCATTTCTATCGTACTAATAGTATATCTTGCATTGCTTGAACGTTGCATCGTTTTCGGAGATACCAGCGATCATGATGCATATACGCGAGCCAAATACAGCGTCGAAGAAGAACAGAATCGTGCAACTTTTTACCCAACTGCTCACGGTTATCTACCAAACCGCTCCGGCCTCGAATAGCTGTCATATCACATGACTCGTCGCTGGCTACATTTTTGCATAACCCTGAGCAAGGTGCGCGCGACGCAGCCGCTATCATGGATATCAATGTGGAATGGAACAGACACTTGATTAACACTGGAAGCAAAATGACGATGGATATAAAGAGTGCTGTTGACAATGTACGTTTGTTGCGCGTGCAAGATATGAAATATTATTATCAACTCAATATGGATTCTTCTTGGAGGGCGTGGATGGCATTATACTTACTATACCCAACGATGAAGTATTCGAAGGAGCTCAATATGCGCTTGACCACAACATACCCGTTCTAGTTTTCAACACTGGCTTGGATTATGCACGCCGGCTTGGCCTGACGCGAGTGCTACAAGACGACCACGAAGCTGGAACAATGTTGGGACGTGAGCTTCGCAGTCGAGGATACACTCGCCCTCTTGTGATACAGCTGACTGGACTGGACAACAAGGCTTTCACAAATCGACTTGAAAGCTTTTCAAACGCCATGCAGGCAAAGCCCGTGCTTTTGGAGCTTCGAGAATACAACAATACAGCACAACCATTAGTGAAAGTCCGTGATACATTCTTGACGAATGGTACATTTGATTCCGTTGTATCTTTGGGTGGCTCGGTAAACATGAATTATGCGAAACCGCAAACCAGTTTACCGTAGCACTCATGCACATAAACATAACCTTAGATTGGAGTGGATATAGTAACGGGTGCCGTGCTGGAAATACTCGAGCACAAACCCAATGCCCGGATTGGTGCTGGATTCTTTGATATTGGAGGGAAGAACATGACAACGTTGTTCGCTCGTCATAAAGATACTGTAGCTGTATCACAGTTGCCTTATTATCAAACAGCACTTCCTGTATTCTACATGTATCTGCGGGTATGTAAAAAAAATCTTCCAGAACTATTTATTATATGAATAACGTTTGTTCGTTCCGCATAGATTTTGACAGGCCACGATGTATTTACAAATGAAACGATCAAGACTGGACCAACGCTGATAGTCAACGATACATTGGCTGAAGCTTTGAATAATGAGCAAACCACTCTTATTCCATTGAATGACCGTACAGCGTTCGTCGGTGCCATAGTTCCAAATACAAGAGGTGATACTTACAATTCAGCCTTGATGGCCGGTGCCCAAGTCCTAGCTCATAAACTCAACTGGACCATTTTCAATGAAATCGAAGTAAGCGTGAGAAGCCGTTGATGATGTTTCGATGCAAGTGCAGTCTTGACTCACATTTATATGTACTATTTTAGCAAGGACCATTAGGTAAAAACAACAAACTTGATGGCCAATTCATTCTTGAATTAGTTGACCCTTTTCCATAAGGTCATCCGCATCGAATGCGTCAAGAGCTTGCTACGTACTCACGACAGGGGGTCAATGGTATCATTTTACAATCGAGTGATTCCACAGTCCTGGACTACGGTGCGATAGTGACCAATGCAAGCGAAGTCCCTCTGGCCCACGTTGGTACATGGTTGGAACCACTGACACCGAATAAGCCGTGAGTAATATAAAATGTCCACTCAAAAAGCTGGTGTTCCAAGCCCTAACATATGTATTGCTGTAGTATAGAGTCCAACGTTGCAGTCGACCACAGGCAATTAGCAGAATCAGTAGCCTTGGCCGTGGTAGGAGACAACGTTAAAGCGCCGGTTTGCTTGTCAGAAAGGACGCTGCACAGTGTAAATGATTTTTGCCATATATTTTACGATTCCTACCGAGAACATGCAAGATCTACATTCGATAAGGATAATGTGCCGCATCTTGAAAACGTTGTGCATACGGTCAATTTATCTACAGAGGACGCGATGGCTGCCGAGCTTGATGAGATAATATCAAGCCTGCGTTTACGCAAATATGAACCCGACGCATTCATTACTTTCTCCGAGTATCTCTACAGGATGGTCCAAAGTGTAAGTTGCTCCTCGGATTTGTATCAGATCATTGAAACCTTATGCATTCTTCTCTCAAATTTTTGCAGCGCATAGAGAAAGGAGCATTCAATTCTGCCGCCCTGCTCTATACATCGGCAGATCTTTTCGGGCAAATTGAGGCATTCTTGCAAAAACGGATAAGGTCAATGTGGTAAGTCCTTGCCAAAGTTAAAAGTTTGTTAAACGTTATGGTTTTATTGTTACCCGTTTGGAGTGTAGGCTGACAAATATGTTTTCCGTCGGGTTTCTCTCATCCCTGGATATACTTCTGGCAAAGACAATCACTCACCAGCCATGGAAGCAGACGCATATTGGCACGCCGCGAATCGAGAAAATATGTCCTCCCGGGCAATACTTTGACAGTTTATCAGATGCATATTACTGCTCGGACAATGGTCATACCCGCTTATCTGTACGCTGCAGCGCATGTCCTCAGAATACTTTTACTGACAAGCCAGATCAAACGACGTGTCAGCCTTGCGGATATGGCATGTTTGCCCCTCCTGGTTCATCTTCTTGCTTGCCCTGTTCGGACGACTTTGCTGGACAAAATAATCCTCATTGTCTCGAGTACACTGCAGAAAAGTCGGCTGCTATCCGACGTGTTTACATGGCGATCTTCATACCGCTAGGTATGATTGCCTTGGTACTCGTTATATTCTTCATCTTTTGGCGGTGCGAAAACGAAAGACCAAACGTGGACTGCTCCAGGATCAAGGCTGGCTACTATCTTTTGATGAACTGGTACGGCCGCCGTTGAAGCATATGTCAACACTATCATCACCCTCGATATTGAACTATCCGCAAGAAACCTTGAATGGGTGTATTTTGCGGGATACCGTTGCAGGTCGTCGCAACACAGTTGGCCGACTTGGAATGGCATCCTTCGACTTGGCGGATTATCGTCGACCACCGCTGACTGACATGACAAAGCATAACTGTCAATCTGATCCTGGCCTTAATCAGGAGAGAAGTAAACATATTAGGTAAGGAGGAGCAGCACTATGGTATCCGTCCTTTTGAGTTATTACTAACCTGAGCGTTCTAGTCCTAATGCGTATTGCGAAAGCCTAGACACTTCGCCTGCAGTTCAAGAAATTGTCCTGCCTACTGTTGGCTCACAGTAAATATAATTTCTTTAAGAATTAGGAAAGCTAATGGATTAACGCATCTTACCTAGTCGTAATCTACCAGTATTTATAAAGCAAATAGGCTCAAGACGCCTACGTGTATGCGACAATGTCCGAAGAGAAGTGGGTCTTTTAAAGGATGCCCGCCATGCGAATCTAGTGGAATTCGTTGGGATCTGCACAAATTCTCATAAAACGCTAGTCGTCGAAGGTAACTTCCATAGATACCATCTACTACCTACTATGCGCCTTTTTTCACCGACTGCTCGTCTGTTTTTAAAGAGTATTGCAGTAAAGGCTGTCTGGCTGATGTACTTGCTGACTCTGATATCAATTTGTCTTGGGTATTTCGGTTTTCTCTTATCCACGATCTGATTCAAGGTACGGAGATGATTGATTGAGAAAAGATATATAGTCAGATATTATTAGCTAAAATATCTACGATGGTGCAGCAATGGAGTTTTTACAGAGATCGAAATTCCAGTATCATGGCTGCCTGACATCAAGATCATGCATGATCTCTGGAAGGTGGGAGCTCAAGATTACAGACTATGGACTTCCCAAATCTCGCCTCTCCTTGCTGGATGCTTTTGCATATGCAGCCATCCGCAAAAGATTCCCAGAAATTGAAGATGAAAAGTCGTCGGCAGCACAGCTACCCAGGGTTGTTCAATCGACTCAAGATCTGCTCTGGCTCGCTCCTGAAACCATCGTGACCATGCCCTTTGGTATTTATCTGACATATCCTACCAAACGCTCGGACGTGTACAGGCAAGTCATCTACAAGGTAGTTCTGTGTGAATGGACGGCAACAATTTGCTTATGCATTTACCCAAAAAAAGTGTTGGAATTATCATGAACGAAATTGTCACGCGAGCGAAGCCATACAGTAACATGCTCGATAATGAAACGGAGACCTTTGAATCCATCTTTTTCAAGATAAGAGATTTGGGATTACGACCCAAGCTGGATACACGCGCGACTGATGAGGAAGAATATGCAACGAAAATGGGATTAATCATCAGCGAATGCCTTGATCCAGATCCTTCAGCACGACCTACTTTCTCGTCGTTAGCGGTAAGTTATCACATTAATTGCAATATCTTCCTCAAGAGGCTTGATATCCCTAATTAAAAAAAACTCGTATAGAGTCGCATAAAAGCTTTTGATCCATATGCTGAATCAAACAACGTTGTGGACAATATGGCAGTACTGGTAAGACTCCTCATGAACGGATACATGGTTAATATGAAACCATTGGATTGACCATTCTAATCGACCTTGCGATGTAAGTTGGAAAAATATGCCAACGATATGGAAGAGTTGGTACGAAAGAGAACAGCAAATTTGCAGCAACGTACTCTTGAGCTAGAGGAAGAGCGATCCAGAACACAAACGTTACTTAGAGGTAATACCGACCACGTTTTTAGTAGACAGCAACGGCAATACTTGACGCTGCTGACTTGATAATTCTAGATTTGAAAATTGCAAAGGAAGTAGCAGAAAAGGCAGCTACTTCAAAGCAGGAATTCCTAGCAAACATGTCTCATGGTAAGCATTTCTGGCCACTACTGGTCATTATCTTTGTCTCATGTTGCGCTGATAATATTTCTTCTAAGAAATACGAACTCCCATGAATGCTGTCATTGGAATGTCTCGTATGCTGATGGAAAGCGACCTTCCACCTGATCTTTACGAATGTGCCGAGACAATTGAATCTTCGGGTATGAAGAAGTTAATAATAGCAGAACCAACAAGATTTACAGCAACTTATCCATCGTTCAATTTAGGAAACCATTTAATGGCCTTGATTGATGATATTTTGGACTATTCAAAGATAGAATCTGGCAACTTGGTCATGGACAACTCCCTATTGGATTTGGTACGTATAAAGCTAGAAAAATCGATGGCAATCCACTCCTCTACTTAAATATTGCCCCTTTTTTCATAGACATTCGTTGTCGAGAGCGCAATCAAGTTGATGGCTCCCAACTTCCTAAAGAAAGGCGTCGTTTTATGGTATGAAATGGATCAAGATGTGCCTATTCAGTGCTTTGGAGATCTCGTCCGATTAAGGCAAATCCTATTGAATCTGTACGTCTGAGGAGATGAGCAACAGCGACAATTTTATGGATGCTTATACTACTGTACCTAGGCTTTCCAATGCTTTTAAATTTACAGCTGAAGGATATGTATCTGTTAAGGTCCGCCTGGACGATACTCACAAGGATACCGTAGCTCCTATGGAAACAAGGCGAGAACCCTCTTCAGGGTATACTGAGAAGCGAATGTCTGTAGCAACATCTGATGGTGGAGAAAACTTGCGTCCCTCATCCGAGCACGTACCTTTATTATTCTCGGTTTCTGACACGGGTATCGGAATACCGTCTGACAAGGTCGATAGACTCTTTAAATCTTTCTCTCAAGTTGATGCATCTACAACAAGAAATTATGGAGGCACAGGTATAGAGTCATATGGCATACAAACCTTATTGCATAGAAAAACAATTGACGATCATTCTCCATCGTATAGGTCTGGGACTTGCCATAAGCCGAAAACTCTGTAAAATGATGAATGGCGATATGGTGAGAACGCCAGACTAATACGGTCTCCTTTTATCTAATACTTACAAACACGTTAAAATAGTGGGTGGAATCAGTGGACAAGCAAGGGTCCACATTTTACTTCAGGGTCGTACTCGAACGGCAACCTGACACTCAGACCTTTGGCAAGCAATACAACTTACGTGATCTAGCACAATGTTGCCCACGACCGATGATAATCGCAGAGCAGCATTTTGTGCGAAAGGCATGGCAAAGTATCCTGAACAGTATCGGTATCAAAGACTGCCAGTGTATTACGTTTTCCCAAGCAATCCAGCGCTTCAAGAAAGAAAATGAAAAGGAGCTGCCTTCGGCGATCATCATGGATGTAGACTTGCAAACTATTGAAGAACTTGGACCAAATCCAACCTCCAGCGAAATCGCACTCGACGCGTTGCAAAGATGGTTTGGACATTTCATATCAGAGCTGCCTATCCTGTGCGTCAATGACGTTCGGCTGAGACGATCATCCGCAGCAGCGATAGCAGCATTGACAACCGAGCAGAAATCGCAGATTCTTCCTCCCCATTGATCTTGTACCTACGCCTCCAGAGCAGAAGCCCGATCCATTCGATACTCACAATCAGAAACGAGCTTCATTGTCGAGACCGTTTAAAAATTCGTCGCTGATTGATGTATTGCACCGTCTCTTTGATACTTCACCGCTATCCCGTGCTGGCTCACAAAAGCTACTCATCGATGGTTCAGGAGGAGATACCTCTCGACCTTTATCCACATGCTTCTCCAACATAAAGACGTTGCTCGTTGACGACAATCCAATCAACCGCAAAGTGGTATCCAAGATGCTTACGCGCATAGGCCTTCAACCTCAAGTAGCACAGAACGGACGGGAAGCATGCGAAGCTGTAGAGTCAGCAAGGGACGCAGGAGCTCCTTTCGACTTGGTTCTTATGGACGTGTGGATGCCCGAGATGAATGGTCTTGAAGCGGCTACAAAGATCAGGAACGACCTTGCTCGGTCTCCCACGCAACCGTACATTGTTGCCATGACAGCATGCGTGATGCCGGGCGACAAGGAAAAATGCATGGAGGCTGGAATGAACGGGTATATCAGCAAACCGATACGCAAAGAAGAACTGGAAGCCGTGATGCACACATTTACGCAGTTAGCTTCCAGCAGCTGCAATGCAGTTGAAACCACTGAGCAGTAGCTTTCTCTCTTTTTTTGTGAGCGCGCTGGACGCAGCTTTTTTTATGTACATATAGACTTTATATCTTTCTCTCACTTTTTTATAGAGATTAATAAATACGATGCTTGAGATTAAAGGGATTGAGTCGACGGAATCGCAGGAGGAAACCATCTTCGTGCTTGTCGTCGTCACCAGAAGAAGGCAAGGAGGGTCTTCGGGTACTCCCATGTCGAGCCAAAGCTGCCAAAAGACCTACAGCAAAAGGCGCTTAAACGTTAAAGGTCATGTAATAAAATGGCCAAGAACTTCGAGGATACATACTGCGACGGAAGAAATGAGGACGAGTTGCTGTAAGGTACAAGGAGTAGGAGCGAGTCTGGCCATCGTCCATTTGCACCTTTCTGAGGGCTGGATAAGCCTCTGCAGGATTGATAATTGCATAATTGAGGTAAAGGACACCTGCCCACGGTGACTGGACGGTCGGTGCAATAGCACCTAGCTTTTCGTCCCATTCTTGAGATACCTAAGGCGAATTATTCTTATTAGAACTTTTACATTTGCAGAGTGAACCAGTATTATACTTGCAAACTCAGGGGTACGGATATATTCCATTAGCTCTGGAGTCATTGGTAACTGTTGAATGCCATGAATATACTCAAGGAATCGTCCAAAGTAGGTTGTCTAAGTTCAGAAAGAATGTTGAATAATGTTAGCAAAAGATATTCCAACATGACCGCGTTCCCATTCGAATCCCTTACATAATCCGTCTTTTGCTCAAAGTAGATACCGATAACCTTGTTTCTCACAATATTTTCTGGTCGATTTTTGTTACCATCAAGCATCCAGAAATATTCGTACGTTGTTCGTTTGGTAACTGCCAGCTGCAGCGAAGCAAGCTTGGTGAGAGGCGTGTTGCCCGTAGCTAGGCCCCAAAGTTTTGCGCCCCAATAAAAGTTGACCGACTAGCAACATTAAAAAGTTTACTTCTCTCAGTGGAAAAAGGTACGAAATTTCTTCAGATTGTGAACTGTGTTCCATGACAAACCTCGGGAACCGACTCTTGGTCACGACCGTCCAGTGCACCGTCTGGCTTGATGCCTCCTGCCCAGCTGTGACCAGCAAACCAATCCCAGTTTCTGAATGCTGCAAAGTACTCGTCGCCGTCGTTTGCGTTGTTGACGTCTCGAATAAGCGCTTCCGTCCAAGCCTTGAGTCGATCAGCATTCCATGTTGGGTCCAAGTGATGGATAATGGCAGCTATATATGAGTTTCAATGGTCAGTAAAAGCATGAAAATCTCTTGATACGCGTACAAAAAGAAGAATTCCATATTTAGATGAGAAAAATCGAATTTACCTGTAACAACGAAATATCCTTGATGGTAGTGATGATCACTGTAGTAAGAATGACCAAACTCGGCAAACGGATCATCTGTACCTCCCATTGAAGTCGGCAATCCAGCTTTGGCAACAATGCCCTTGTATAGGGTATCATATCTGAATGGATCAGCTTGCTCATTCTGGAGATATGGTAAGAACGCAGCCTTGAGTTTGTCTAGCGCGATTTGCGCCAACTCTGGGTTGCGAAGCTGTGTCTGATCCGACTTGTTGAGGATCAATGCAAGCATGGCGAATTTTTGCAATCCTTTGCCGGAAAAGTAATTGTCCTCTTTGGCTGTTTCCTGTGTATAGTTACTAGCGATATCCTTGTTAATCTCTGTCATTATCTCGTTGATAGTCGTAGGGTTTGGAGCTGCTTGTAGTGGTAACCACTCTACAGGGCTCAGTTCGGTTTCACGCAATGTCCATTCGTTGCCAACCAACGCTGTCATGGGCCCTTTAGTCGCAGACTGGAGAGTCATGTCGGTGCGTTTAACATTGCTGTCATCGATGCTAGTCAAATGATGTGCGTATGCGTATGTGAGAAGAGGAGCCTCGTTGCTGTTTGTCTTCCATTTTATCGTGTACGATGCCCCGTTGTTATCGTCCGAACGAGCTGAAATATCGCCTCCTGTAGGCCACACTGCTCGACTTGCGTCAAGCAATGTCTCGAACTCGGGCGCGGGAAGTTTAGCTACACGGATAACACCCGTGTACGGCTTGGAGGCTATCAAGTTGGAATTGTCTTGCTTGCGAAGCTCAAGGGGCTTGTCACCAAGGGAATAGATAATAAATGTAGAAGTTGGATCGTCGTTCATGGTGATTTTGAATTTACGACCGGAGAACGTTGATGTATTATCGTCTGATTTCTTTTCATCAGCCTCGACAGATATTATCGCATGTTGGCTAAGAAACTGGGGCGTAAGGTTGTTATAATTGGCAGTTATATATGCCATGCCGCGGACAATTGGAAAATCAATGTAGCTATTGCTGTCCTGAGGCGTTGATAAGCGTAAATTTGCGCTTAAATGATCCCAGTCGGTAACTTGGCGATCTGGCACCACATCGCTCCATTCGCTGCTCGTCAACCGAAGGTCAACGACTACACTGTTAATCATGTAGCCTGCATCTGTGTATGGCACGTCGTTCGTAGGAGGATAGGAACCAAGCACCTATAAGTTACATTTTGTCTTCAACACTAATTCATCCCTTTAGTATTATTGTGCTCCAATCCTTCATACATACCTTGGCTGAAGGTTGTCTAATCGTCAGTCCAGGGTTACCTCCGTAGCCATCCAGTAAACGTAAAGTGTAAGGATCTGGAGTCGTAGGTGCCAAGTTATCCGCGCTCGGGTAAAACAGATTGCTGATCCACGAATTGGTTGGTACAATTTTGCCATTTTCTGTATTCGCATACATGGGTTCAAACGGATGCTTGATCTCCGGGAAAATACTCTTGGGATCAAAATTCGATACAGGGACAAACAGATCGTCTCCATCACTTGTACTCTGCGACGCCACTCCTGGAATATAACTGGTAATCATAGTAATCGTGGCGGCGGCAACTATCACTTGAAATCTCATGATAATTGCTTACAATAATGGGCCTAACCAGTATAAAAAGAATAAAAAAATAGGAGAAAGAAACTGGAAAGGACCTCCCCAATCGAGAAAGAAAAAATGGAACTATTATATATATATGTATACCTAAACATATGTGATTGCCACTATAAATCTTCTCGGAAATTTTGCTCAATTCTGATCGCAGCTGGAGATGATTCCATACTCCTGGTACAGAAAGAAAAAAAAATAAACAAAAATAATGCATTACGTATATATATGTTTATGCGACTTTCCTTCTACCATTTGAACAAAAAATTACGCCCATTTACAAAAAAATAAGAATGATACCACAGAAATGCGGTTGGTGACTGTGAGATTCGAACTCACGCCTCTTGCGAGACCGCAACTTGAGTGCGGCGCCTTAGACCAACTCGGCCAAATCACCTGTTGCTTGCAATGTCGCAT
>KK099956.1:106797-128530 GCA_000611695.1 Rhizomucor miehei CAU432
CGACAATAATTTTTGAAAAAGCAACATCTGCATTTGGAAAGCGCGACATCCATTTTCAACGGCAGCGACATTTCTTTTTGGAAACACTGTACGTTTCATCGCTACCTCAATTTGATTTCTGTGCAAGGTCCGTGCACCTATCAGTCCAATGAACCTGCACTGATTCTCCTGTTACAAACATTAATGCGTCTCACCTTTTAGCATCTTACATTTGATAATCCGGTACACCAGGCTTTGTAAAATCAGAATTATAAGCGGTATACGCAGACTGAGATCCCTTTAAGCAGACATATTCATACGAGGAAATATTGTACATTTAGTTCGCGTGAACACATGAAGCCAAATAAATCGCTGTCGGCAATGCATGATATTCAACAGTGAGTATCGTAGAAGATAGCAACTATCTTTATTGTGTAAAAGCACTGACTAGATAAGACCATTTGAACCTTGCGAAACGATGCATTGCAGCAACTTGAAATTTGTTTGAGTAGCACCCGTTGCCTCGGTCAAACCTTATTTTTTTTCAACTTTAAAGACCTCTTTCTTCTTCCTTTTTCTCTCCAGCAGCATCACCAAGACATGGTTCAAGGATACTCTTCGGTGCCTTCTGGAGCGGAAGAACCCAGTAATAATAAGGATACCTTACATCAACGTATTTATGGCTGGTGGAATGACCGGTTTGGGTCCCGCAACAACACATTAGAAGATGAAGAAGAACGCGCTCCTCTGCTCAACGGACAAACTTCAAAGCGGACGCGCATCGGCAAGAAGACACTTTTAACTTGCATCCTTATAATCCTTCTATTACTCTCAGTATTTGGAGGAATTGTGACTTATCTACTTTTCAAAAGCACACGAGCAGGACAAGATGATGCTGGATGCAAGTGCAATCTCTATATTTTTTTGTTGTAGAAGCAAATAAGTTACACGCTGGATATACTTAATTTTTTAAATGTATACTAGATTCCTGGCCCGGAAAGGGTCAATTAACTGAAGCTGAACGGCTTATGCTTGAACTGCTGGACAACGATACTATTCGTGGATACTTAAAAGAGTATACATCTGTAGCCCACCTTGCGGGAACCGAGGCCGACAAACGTCAAGCTGAATGGACACGTGACAAGTTTATTGAATTCGATATCACAAACACCACCATCAAGACATATTATCCGTTGCTCAACTATCCCGTAAAGCATCGGCTTGCTATTATTTCCGGACCGGAAGAGTTGAGATACGAAGCTCGGTTACGTGAGGAAATAGTCGACGAGGACAAGACAAGCCAGAATCCAGATATTGTTCCCACGTTCCACGGCATGTCCAAGAACGGAACAGCCACCGGGCCAGTTGTTTATGCAAATTACGGTCGTTTGGAGGATTTTCAGTACCTAGTTGATCAAGGTATCAATTTGACGGGCACCATTGCTTTAATGCGATACGGCAATACTTTGCGTGGACTTAAAATAAGGGCTGCTGAGCAGTATGGTTGCATCGGTGCACTTATTTACTCTGACCCCATCGAGGATGGGTCCATCAATAAGAAAGGATATCCTCACTTCAGTGCTGATAAATCGTACCCGGAAGGACCATGGTAAAAAAGAAAAAAATGCTATTTCTTTATTTGGGAATTCTTTTCTAAAATGTATCATTTAGGAGATCACCAAGCTCTGTTCAACGCGGCTCTGTATCATATATTTCCTTGGCAACTGGTGATCTACTCACGCCTGGATACGCTGCCACAAAGGACGCTCCGCGTCTTCCAAGAGAACAAGTCCAACACCTGAAACCGCAAATTCCATCATTACCTCTATCTTGGGAGGACGCATTGCCATTGCTCAAGGCTACCCAGGGACGCGGTGTACGCGGCCAAGATGACTGGGCTGGTGGACTTGGAGACGTGGATTACTACAGCGGCCCAAGTGAAGGAAATGTTTATTTGGTCAATATCATTGAAGAAAAGATTAACCCCATCTGGGACGTTATCGGCATTATCGAAGGAGCCGTGGACCCGGACAGTGTCATCGTGCTCGGTAAATTTACTATAAAACACGAGTTTGTGCTTCAAAACATTGGGATCTGACGGTGTTACACCACCTGTACGTGTCTTACTATAGGCAACCACAGGGATGCATGGGTGTACGGCGCTGTAGACCCTTCATCCGGCTCTGCATCCATGGTAAGGATCTAAAAATAAGGGGATACATCAGTGCCTGAGGAAGGACACTGCAGCTGATCAGCAGCGTTTATTCTTTTTCCATAGCTTGAACTCGCTCGCGTGTTTGGTGAAATGATGAAGACTGGTTGGTGTCCAGCTCGTACGATTATTCTGGCATCTTGGGATGCCGAGGAGTACGGTCTGATGGGTTCGACCGAATGGGCTGAAGATAACAAGGCTTGGCTCAGCGAGAAAGCTGTCGTCTACATCAACGTTGACAGCGCTGTGAGCGGACCATACTTTGAGGCTCTGGCTTCTCCTTCCTTGAATAATTTGATTTACGAGATCACGAGCAGCATTCAAGATCCTCTAATTCCTGAAAAATCAGTCTATGAAGTGTGGAGCGAGTTTACCAACCGTACTATAGAACCAACTCCAAAGCCGGCTGTCGGCCGACTTGGCTCTGGTTCTGATTTCGTTGCGTTTGTGGACCATCTTGGTATTGCCAGTATGCACTTGACATTTTCAGGTGATTACGGTGTCTATCACAGTAATTATGACAGGTAAAGATATACATATCTTTGTCATTGACAGTGAAATAATGCTAACATTTACAACGTTGCACATATCACCAGCTTCCATTGGATGGACAAGTTTGGCGACCCTGGATTTTATTACCATCAAACTCTAGTCAAGATTTGGGGCTTAATAACGTTACGCCTCACGGATTCAGCTATACTTCCGATTTCCCCTGGTGATTATGCAGAAACCCTGACAAGCTATGCACAGGAGTTATCTACCTACTCCTCCTCTCAGTCTAACAGTTTCCCAGTCTTGACTAATGCCATCTCGAAGCTCGTCGATGCTGCTGATATCTTTGAAAAGGACCTTGCACAGCTTTCTGACGATATAAAGCAATATATTAACAAGAACGAGAAACTTCCGGCAAAGCTAGTCAACAGTGTCGCTCTTGCCAACAAACGTGTCACTTACTTCGAGCGTGGCTTCTTGGACCCTCGAGGCATCAAGGATCGTACCTGGTTCAAGCATGTAATCTATGCTCCCGGTTTGTGGACTGGATACGCGTCACAGATATTCCCTGCCATTGTCGACGCTGTGGATGCAGGTGACATTGAGTTGACCAAACACACCGAAGAGCGAGCTGCCTTAAGCATCGACAAAGCTAGAGAATGGCTTTCTGCCAACTGATCAAAAGCATCGAATACTTTTACTCTTCTCTGTACTACATGTAAATACAGATACTATTAAGTGTGTACTTCTATCGGTGAAACTATATATCTTTAATGCCTGTGCCCGTGCTGAAGAGTTAAAAATTCAGGGTAACTTGGGATGTCTCGAGCACAGGGCTTTTTACTTTTTTCAGCCTTCTATGACCAAGAAACGAGATTTGAAAACCAAGTTTCGACATTTTTCCAATACTTCGCACAAAAGGAACGAGTCTCCAGCAGCAAAGTCAAGTCCGGACGAATCCAACGTTACAGCTCGATTGATCAAGTTGCGTGTGGAGCAGACTCGCGCCGAGCGTAATCGTCAGCAACGTAACAACGGTCAACAAGCAATAGATCTTGCCCAAAGTCAGTCCCAGTGGCACGATCTAGGGCAGGTGGTAGCAAGGCCAAAACCGGAATTGAGAAGACGCACTGCAGGACCTCCTCCACCGCAATCTTGGATCGCAAAGGACAAAGAACTGACTGAACGTTTTCAGAATCAATATATTCGACAGAGGAAGAAACACGGTCTGCAGCCATGGCAACAGGCGGTTCCACCCTTGTGGGAGCTTTGTGCGCACATTATTTGCAAACAGATAAACGTCTGGTACTCTAGTTCAGATCGGCAAGCATGTATGCAGCAGATTACTCGGCTACCTATCAGCACCAAGCAGATACTGTTGAAGGCCTTTTCAGCAGAGAACAGTGAGACCACTCTGACGGATAAGTTGCTACCGATGTTTGGAGGCGAGGAGTACAGAGAGCTGTGCCTGGAAGGTGCAGCAATATCAATGGAATGCCTTGTTCGAACGTTTTGGAACATTAAATCGCACCAAACAGTACCACTGTCTGTAACAGATGATTGGGAAGAGGTGGCAGAACAAGGGATTGCAGATACCTTTGGAGCCAACGGCGAGTATCTCTATGATCCTGAGCAACACAGTGAATGTACATGGCACCTTCGACCTCTGCTACACATGGCGGCTAATCAACGCAGTCCAGCAGCAATCGATCTTGCAAAGCAATATATACTCTACACACCACTCGCAGCAAAACTGACAACTTTGAACTTGTCGTTTATCCAACCTCCCTTGCCAGCCATTAGCCTCGCTTATCTTATTACACAAACTCTACCAGATTTGCGGATACTATCTGTCGCTGGTACATTTCCGGGAAAGCACGATGGTCCACATGCATTATCTATACTTTCGCGAAGTCTTCGAAAACTCATTGCATGGGATATTGGATACCATCCTTGGCTCGAAACTAGCATGCTTTGCGACGACACATCCCCTTCGCCGATGATCCACTGGAATCGTGACCTTCCGAACCTTCAAGAATTGTCACTTGAGTGCTGTGGAGCGTCTCAAGATGAAAGAGTTGGCGAACAAGTCAAAGAATGGTTGCGAGATCATTACGGAAATAGAAAAATCAATATTGTTCATGCCAGCGGCTGAATGATCTTCCTCATTGTTTCGCCAGCCAAACCAGCCAGCACTGACGACGTTGTTGTCCCAGCCAATCTGTCTCTTTCTTCTTTCTTCTCTCTCTCCATTTCAGCAATGAGCGATCCATCGAGGAAACGAGAACGGTATTTCTCAACACACAACGAAATAAGTAGACCAGTACAGCGACACCTTGTACACCTGTACCTCGTCCTGGCTGCCATGTTGGCTCTGGCCGCGTATGGATCTGTGGCACAGACGCCTCGTATGCTAATGACGAGTGGAGGGACAGTCGAAACAGGCGTTGTTTTGGGCAGCGCTCTCGGTATCAGACATTTGGATAGATCAAGTATCTGGCGTTGGGTGCTACTCGGGGTATGGGCAACGTGGAAAAACCAGAGTATATAGAGATACAATCTGATCGTATAGCATATGATAAATATATAGACCTATGCATTGTTCAGCGGCATGTCTCTTTCAACACTGATTTCAGTGTTCATGTACTGGGACCCCTCGGGAAATTTGTTGTTCTCGGCCCTAGCTGCAACCACGTTTATATTTCTCGGATTCTCAATGAGCGCATTGCTAGCAAATCGCCGAAGTATGCTCTACGTAGGCGGACTGGCCGCAAGTCTTCTTGGCATCTTGCTGTGGTCATCCCTGGCAAACATTCTGTTTGTGCGCTCAGATACAATGTTTTCTGCTGAATTATATTTGGGTTTAATAGCGTTTAGCGGATTTGGTAAAGGAGTGAAAAACGGAATCATATTGTAGAAAGTGAACATTTTCAATCGTGACTAATATTACGTACTTAGTCGTCTATGATACGCAAATGATCATTGAACGAGCCAGCGCTGGCATCTTGGATATCCCCGGGCACGCACTAGATCTTTTTACAGACCTTTTCGCCTTGTTCGTTCGACTTGCGGCGATCTTTTTGAGAAAGGACGAAGAGCGACGGCGGAAACGACGGGGCAACGACCGACGAGACAGAGGAGGTTCTTCTTTTCAACGATGGTAATTGACTATGTAATAAGACCGAAACTGGTCACTGTACATTGTGTATATTGGATCAACAAAATATATACCATGCTGCATTTTGAGTAGTATTATTATCAAGCTGAGCCTTGGAACGTTTTTGACCTTGTTTATCAGCTTTCTCGAGTAAATCGTCAACGTGCTTCAACTGATCCGCCTGTATACGTGCTGCATGCACTAGATCGTTGAGCTTGCCCATAATTTCCGTTACTAGCGTCTGTGATTCACAAAAATGCGCTTCAATGAAAGCACTGTAATCGGTAATTATTTCATGTTCTTCAGCCGTCACCCAGAGATTACTGCGATGCAAAGCTTCCATCCTCTCCAGTTCTTCGAGACACAAGTGCATATCTTCTTTAGCTTCACAGAGTCGAAGTTCTTGTTCTCGAACAGCCAGTTGATGTTGGTACAGTTTTTCCTGCACGATACGCTGTTTATCCAGCAAAATCCGATAGTAATTGGTCTTGGTTTGGGGATCAGCCATTGTTCTTGAAACGAGTGCAACAGTTTCCCTGATGTTTGCAAGATAGCAAGTAATTTATATAAATGAGGAGTTCTTCTCGAGTCATAAAGTCTAGTTTCGAATTCGGAATCATGATTTGTTTTTATCAGAACAAATATAAGAGGAAGTCATTACATGTAAGAGCGAGAGAGGGGAAAATGCGCTACAAGACCTTGAGCCAAGGCCAGCTATTCAGTCGGGTATTATATTCGCCGGAGGTTTCTTCATCAAGCGCTATAGAGGAAGGTACATGCGCTCGAGCAAGTTCGTCGTGCGGTCGTTCTGCTCGTCTGGACCAATCTTTATAGTGATATTTCAATGTTTGCCTAATATCTTTGCTGTGTCGTTTATCCTTGTTGATATCTACAGATGTCTTGTATGATCTCTGTAAGGCATCCGAGGGTAGTTGCCAGGTGGTTAATTGTTTGCCATAATGTGCAATGGTATCCAGATTGAATTGAGTGGAGGTGAATGTAGACGTAGTAGGTAGGATAGAATCTTTGTCGTTGTCGCTGTTGTTGTTGTTGTTGTTGTTGTTGGGTATATCGTGTGCATCGACTTTCGCAGCATTGCTTCCTTGTTGGAATACAATATCATCTTCCTTTTTGCTAGCGCTAGCTAACTGCGCGGTTGCGTTCACTGGTTGTAAATATCCAGGCCGGTCATAATCCCACACTGGGCATATCTGCAGCGGTGCTACCGGAGCCGCAAGTAAATCAACAGCTACAATATCCTTGTCGCTGCCGCCGACGCCGCTGTTGTAGTTTGTACGCAGCTTCTTTCCGTCTCGGTGTAGGCTGTCGTGTCGAAGGCGCGCTCCATGCTTGTGGCATACTGGTTCATCCACTATGAATGGATGCAACAATGCTTTCTCGGCTTCTATCCGACGCACAGGGTCGTAATACAGAAACTGACGCAGCAAATCCAACATGGACGCGGAGGCATTTGGTACAACCGTCGCCAGTGGCTTCGGTGCTAACTGTATGACCCACATGAGTTATTAAAACAGCGCGGGGTACCGCATAAACACCAATCAAAACTCACCTGTGGAAACATGAATCCGATCCTTTGGGCTAATTTGACCCCTTCTTTCCATTCGTTGTCAGGATCACCAACGACAGGTGTGTGCTGCTCAGCAGCAGCAGCAGCAGCTTTTCTTGCAAAGCCAGGGCTCGATCTCCGTTCATGCTTCAAGCTCGTCTTTCGGCTAAACAATTTGGTGGTTCCGGGAGTACCCAGCACTGAACAAATCCGGTACAGCTGGTCTATCTCGGAATTGCCTGGGAAGAGAGGGTTGGCGGTAATCAGCTCCGCAAAGATGGCACCCACGGCCCACAGATCCACAGGATACGAATAAGATTTGCATCGCAAAAGTACTTCAGGAGCGCGGTACCTGGAAATAGGAAAAGGGGGAGACTCGTATTTAGAGCATATCCCGGAAAGACAGGAAAGGAAAAAAAAGGAAATGAAAATGGGCAAAAAGTCTCTTACCATCGCGTGCTGACATATTCAGTATATGGGCCTTTACTGTCAACAGATCGAGCAAGTCCAAAGTCACCAAGTTTAATGATAGGCGTGCCGCCAAGGAAGTCAGGACGAGAGATGAGGATGTTCTCTGGCTTCAAGTCACGGTGAAAGATACCATGCCGATGGATATGTGCTAACGCCTCCAACAGTTGTCGTCTAAAATGCTTTAAGTACTTTTCGGTTCAGGCCGGCTGCCGCTGGACTTAGAAGACCTACAGCATACGTCGCACTTCACAGTGCTCTATAGGCTTTTGCAAAGATCGTCGTTCGTTTATAAAGTCGTACAAGTTGCCACCATTAACGTACTCCATGACGAGATGCAGCTCGTCTGGTGAAGCGACGAAGCTCTTGTGAAGCTGCACAATGTTGGGATGCCATTCAAGAGAACGAAGCGCTCGGTATTCTCGCAGCTTGTAGTCTGACGTATCCTCCAAACTCTTGCTGTATTTGTGTTTCACCGTCTTCACGGCCACCTAACAAGACCAAACGTTTAAGGTTATACAATGGGATCGTCGCAAGGTTTTTCTTCAGCATAAAAAACTCACAACTTGATGGGTGATCTTGTGTTTCGCCTTATACACTTGACCAAATGAACCATCGCCTATCTTTTCTATAAATTCATATTCGTCATGCGATGATCCTTGTTGTGACATAAGATTTTTTTCTGTCTGGATGGATGAGGAAAAGAAGAAGAAAATGACCAATGGAAACAAAGGCAGAAATCGTCCATTTTCAAGGCCCCCCCAACTTTTGAAATCTGCATCAGCAGACATTTTTGACTTCATTTCAAACTGAAAGAAAAAGAGCTACGCTAAAGATGTACATACAAATACAAAGCCTTATACAGTTTCATTCAGGTCTTTGGGTTCGAGCAATGCATGCCCTTAGGAGCGGCGATGAGTCCGCAAATGCTTGTCAGTTGTGAGTTTGTGGATAGAGGCAATGATGCCGCCTTTTAAGATGTTGTTAAAATCGAGGGTTTCGCATTTTCCCTGGACTACATTTTCCTCTTTACTCACCTGTCAGTCCTGAGCCAACAATTACAATCAATGGATAGACCTCCTTGGGGACGGTCTTAGGGTTCAGACGCAGACGACTCATAATCATTTTGGAGAAGTTAATATTCGTATTTCGACGTATCAAAGAATACAATGAAAGGAACAACAAAGCTCATGGGATAAAGAGCATTTATATACGGAGAGATACCCTTGCATAAATTACACATAAGAACATCTCCAATCAGAATTAAACTCTTGGCTTTTCCCCAGTGAGCAAAGTATAGGCCTGGACCATCTTTAAACGGGTCTATATGGTTAACAGATTTTCGAATAGTTTCGCTTATGAATCATCGAACCTTTCTTTTCAGCGATGCAACCTGCTTTTGGTCCTTGAAGATTGGTAATAGAGAAAATGCCAATTGACACCATTCGCGTCCTGCATCTTCGTCATTTGTGCTTTGTAATACAAGGCTCTAGTTTACTTGAAACGAACGGCATTATCGATCAACTCACTTGAAGCATGTGATACCCTCATTCCACGCAACAACTGTCATGTAGTGGAGCTCATTAGGTGGATAATTCTGTTCAAATAATGACGCTCAGTATCACTCGAACAATCGCAAATGGGTAACACTCACATACCTCGGAACGCGCTGCATATTCGACAGCACCTATAATGCTCCGCATCGTCACAGTCTTGTCCGAGATAATCGATGATGAAATGTAAAGCCTCATCCATCGGGCATATTTCTCCGTATCCGTTTGCGACGGCTGATTCTGCGCATTTTGGTAACAGGTTACTATGGTCTTTTTCAACACATGGTAAGCAGATCACTATAAACGAGTCTGAAAATGGGAAGCAACCTCAAGACCAGTAGAGCAGCTACGCAATGGATTAGGTAAGTTTGTAAAGAGCAGTTGAATAAAACTCTATTTCTTACTTTTTACGGAACACTGAGAGTCATACAATATTAGGCCTGCAACGGAGAGACTAAGTAAGCTCCAAGGTTTCACAATATATGTTTCCAGTAGTTGCTTGTTTACCTGCCATTCTCTCCACAATGCCTAGGAGCGATTCATCAGATCTGTTCACTTCACTGAACTTCGAAAAGTCCTAGATATTCTATTAGCTCCAATGCTGAATCCCAAGATGGATAGCTTTACCTGCAAGGATCTGGCTGCCTTTTCATATTGGCCAAGACGCACACATGCCTCAACAATGAATATTTGTATCAAGTGTCTCAATGCTGGACTTTCATGTCGATCTAATAATATCCGCTGTGCCATCGAAAGCGCTTCCGCATAATCTGATTGCTGTAGAAATGGAATTAGGATACATGTTTCGCGCTTTAGAAAAAGGAGAATCGTACAGATGCCTTGTCAGAAAGATGCTTGACGACGAGTTCAATGAATGAACCGAGACTACGACGCTCTGCCATCGAATCGTTCTCTCGATTCAAGTTACTTTGCTTTTGCATAAGCTACTCAAACAAATGTATACGATTGACATTGAGTCTCAGGAAACAGAACATACAAGCCCTTGATTTATATACCTTGCATGATAGTGTCAGAAATTCTCTACCCAGCGTATTTGACACGCTTTCACTGCATTGCAATCCTAGACTCCATGCTGCAGATGTACATTAAATCCGTGAATAAGCTCTGGAAGAAATATACTTCAATTGTGTAGAACTACATACTTGTGCTTAGCAGCCATTCTACGTGGTACTGAATAAAGCGGTCAAGACTATTTTCCCGCTGCTCCAGTACATTGCATATAATATCGAAAACTGTGTATGTATTCTATGTTAGTAAGTCGTTTCAAGAATTAAGTGATGTTTCATTTACCCTGACTGAGGAGCTTGTACATGTCGTGCATAATGGTCTCCTTTCTAAACGACGGTTGGTATTTACCCTTAAAAAGTACATGACAAAACCGATTAAACTTACCGTCTATATTCGACTTGAACAGATGCTGGAATCAGCTTGCTATTTTTAGACATTACATGAGCTCCTTAGCAGCAGATGACAAATATTTTGTGGTTGATGCCATACCGTACGATCGTCAAGATCGTTGTAAGCGCTTCCTTGTCGGCTTTTACTTCGTGATGACAACCCTTGTAAGTATTTACAGCAAATAGAGCTATTTTGCAAAGGGCATCTTTGTTTTCAGTCTACCAAATCGACATATTTTATTAGCCAATGACCAGACGAAAGTGATCATTTTAGCATTGTCTTACCTCGACAGCAAATTTAGCCAAGACTTCCAGCATTGTAAAAGAGAAACTATGAACTGCAGACATAGTCTCCAACATCTGATCGAGCTCTAAAGCAAAAGGGGTCATGTTTCTCGATTGTAGCCAGTCTCGATAACTTTTATTGTCTTACTGTTACAGGATGCGTTGCAATACAAGTCCGCACAGAGTAAAAGCAAGTAGTCAGCGGCTTGAATAGCGGTTACATCTTTTGCATCCTCGATTGACTGTTGCAAGCACTCCAGTGCTAGTTTCCACTCCTTTGACGCTGCATAGCACCTTGCCAATTTCCTACGACAACTTCAGACTTGTAGTCCTTGTTACAGAGTATAGCAAGAGAGCTTGCCTTGCAAGGATCATCTCATTGTCGCTTCCCTTGAAAATGGTCATACAAAGCGATCGAGTGTGCTTGTACCAAATAATGGCCGTATCATAATCTTCGAGCTAAAAAAAAGTCCTAGATTTGAGACAATGTAATAGCAGATTCTGCCATGTACTCATACCTTGAAATATCCATCGGCAATTTTCCACAGTACCTACAAAATGAGTAAGTGTAAGTTTCCCATTATTGAAATCCTGGCTAACCATTTGACAAGTCAACAAATCCTCGGTCTCAATATGAGCCTTGTATAGAAAGAGTTCTGGATATAGTCAAAATGAGTTAATACCTGGCATCAATGGTTCTACTTTTCCTATATGGCTTACGATTCATAGTCTCACTCAATTTTGCATTTAATTCTGCTGATGCGAGACCTTGAGCTGATGCTGACGCAAGGAAATGTAGTTTGACAAGATAGAGTTGCAGTGGAAATTTAGAGCGTGATGTTTTGCTTGTTATCTGGCCTTCTACCCTTTGTGTGGCTAACTCAATTCCTCCTACAATCCTTTTGACACTATTTCAGCGTGAGTATATACATGTACATGCTCTGCGGCTTATAAGCGAGCCTTGCCTGATTTTTCCCAAAAGTATATGACTTGCCCTTGCCAAGCTAAAAATCGGGTGTTACAAGCTAAATGATTAACACGCCGGATCGTAAATGTACCTCACTGCCAGTGCTTGATCGTCGAGAACATGATTTTCCACGAACTCATAGTAGACTAGAGTTGCTGTCAAGCAATGGCACATTAACTGTCATGTACATACGAGTACCATTTTCAGCACGTAGGCAATCAGAGACTGTCATGACGCATCCTTTGCATAGAATTGTAAGCTTCGCAAAGTAGTACTCTTCATTTTTCTATACATCCCGAGTAAGGTTCACAGCTGTCACTGCCTTTCATCTAATAAAGAACTCTTACTGTCAACGAAGTTTCATATAAGGCTTCGATCACGTGTACAAGCTTCTTTTGCAGGTGTTCATCCAACGCCTCGACAGATTGCGATAGCATCATTGCTAACAGATTGCATGCATAAACAATCGTTCTTAAATAAGCAATGATGCAGCCTCGTGTCGACTTACAAAGCAGTGATGCAAACATGGACTGCAGACAGTTAATGATTAGTATGCATGCATATCGTCTCTGTAATCAGTGACGGTTACCTTCTGCTGGAAGGAAATGGTGGTAAGGTCCAGCTGAGAAGCAGTTTCAGCAACCCAGCAAAGGGCCGCATCTGCGTCTTTCGTTTGTAGTATCCCTTGTGCGATAGATATATGTAGAAAGATCAAATAGCTATTATTCTGTACGCCGAAGAATAAAAGAATTGGTATAAACGTTTGTAAACTACGTCACGTAGACTTTACCTGACCATGGACAGATTGATCTGACGAATTATACATGTAAGAACCCTATTTACGTGTACATATGGTACTGCTGCTCTCAATACCTTCATCTCCCATGAATTCATCAATGAGACTTTTGGCTAGTTCCCATTTTGATTGATAAGCAGCCTACGATCTCAATAAGTAATTTGCTCTTTCATGATCACTTTGTATCTATATAGGCATACCAGTTCAGCACGGGCTAGATACAGTCTCCTTTTGAGAACGATCAAGTCTTCAAGATTATCCGGAGATGGATAATCAGATATTTTCGCACAGCCCTAAAGTCGACACGTCATGTTCATCAATGACTGGCAGAGACTGGTGGTTGTTAGTAGAGGCGCTTACATTCTCGGCTTCTGTCAAAGCAGCTTCTGCTCGCTTGTAGTTTCTACAAACTTTGAAGAAGAGAACCTGTATAAGTAGCGACAGCATTGACGTTAGCTCGCTACTTACATATCCAGGCTTTCCAGACCGCTAACGACATTTCAACGTATTGCTTGTAAGCTGTTAAATGTCGGATTGTTTAT
Organism: Rhizomucor miehei CAU432; assembly: GCA_000611695.1. Classification (NCBI taxonomy): domain Eukaryota; kingdom Fungi; phylum Mucoromycota; class Mucoromycetes; order Mucorales; family Lichtheimiaceae; genus Rhizomucor; species Rhizomucor miehei. The sequence continues at coordinate 120,234 of KK099956.1, forward strand.
GGCCCGTCAGCATACTGTTGAGCCTTTTATAATTTACCTTGTGCAGGATGAATGCCAAGGCTGTCAGCGTGAGTTGAAAGGAGGCAAGCACTTGTGAGTATGAAAGAAATTTGTTTTACTAACGTATAGACAATGGATCAGGGACCAGTTTAGATGTTTCTCTGGTGAGTAAAACATTACTGGTTGCGATAGTTTCATGCATCGAAGCAGTATTGGAAACCAAGTTGACAAACTCGACACTTTTGTTCCATAGACTTACACCTAAAAGAAATTGGTGTCAACATCGTATGGAAGCTAAGCGTTCTTTACAATCTACTTACCGAGCTCATGTAAAGTGCTTATATCATGCAAGGAGTATTCGCTCTCTCTATGCAGGCTGTCCGTCTTGGACAATAACCTTTGAAAGAAAGGCAATATCTTTGTAGGCTGCTCACAAAGATCCAGTAGAGCTTCTGCTTCTTTGGTAAGGGCTAGCATCCTCTGTTAATCATCTTTCTTCCCTTTTTCTCCTCTAAGAAAGAGGGTATACTTGCTTATGATTTCAGATACGTTGCAGAAAATCATGTATGCTGACGCGGAAGAAGGTAAGCAAGAACGTCTCTCATCCATCTTCCGGTTTCCATTCCCGGAGTTTTAAGGCCATTGGATCCCAAGGTTGCTGCGACACCATAAGCCACTATGAGCGCCAGGAGCACGTTCCAACTCTTTACTCTTTACAAATGTCAAAGAAACCTCAAGCGGCAGAAGTGCTGGTCCGCATTTTGGTAGCTGCTGGAAAGGCATCACCGTCACCACCAGTCGGTCCTGCACTTGGTGCACGTGGTGTCAAGTCTATGGATTTTTGCAAGCAGTTTAACGATAGAACCAAGCACATTGTACCCGAAACACCCATTCCAACCGTCATTACCATCAAACCCGATCGCACCTTTACGTTTATAACCAAGTCACCACCAACAACCTTTTTACTGAAACGAGCAGCCGGTATCGAGAAGGGCGCCAGCAAGCCAGGGTCCGAGATAGTCGGCAAAGTTAGCCTCAAACATGTATACGAGATTGCAAAACTGAAACAAAAGGATACAAACCTGCAACACCTCTCTCTGGAAAGCATTTGTGGAAGCATCATTGGCGTAGCAAAGAGCGTTGGTATCCAGGTGGTACACTAGACATTCTAGCATTCTGCTGTAAAATACATTTTACCTTTTTCAACATCCATTTCCGGTTCGGTTCCAGTTGCGTAAAGGGAAGAACGAGACGAAGTTATCGAAGCAGCTACGTATCGACTAAAACGGAAAGTGCTTATGGCCCTCGTGCCTCGTGTAGGCACCGTTTTGCGTGTATAGAGAAGGGATGCAGCCATGGAGATTATATCGGGTGCACTTTTTCGGAAATCGTTTTGTGCTTTACATTTGAGAACGCTTCATCTTAGAGGCTTCCGACATTTGACTATTTGATATTTCTAGCGATCGTCCGTATTTTAGCTGGTGTTGTGATGCAAACGCATGTTTATGACCACGTGTGGCAGCCATTGCAGCGGGAACGAGGAGGTCTTCAATGAGGCAATGTGGGTTCAGTTTTCTGCCCCGCTACAGAATCTTCAACCTTGGGAGCCCGCAAGCTTGCTCTTGTGGTTCAGCTTTTGCTTTTCCTGCCTTAAAGCTTGTTTTTTTCTCTCTCTCCAATCTCTCTCTTTCACCGTTCGTACGCATCGGTCTCGCTCCAATAGAATGGCTTCTGAAACGCATTTGTCGGAAACCTTGTTTGAGGACGATGCCTTTGCCGCCAGTCAGTCCCTAGAAGAGGAGCTCCTCGGAAAGGGCTACTTTATGGAGACGCCTATAGGCTCATCGCTAGCTGCAGAGCTCCATTCCGCCACAAGTGGGCCACCATTGTCGCCGCCGGTTAGCTCGATGGGCAACAGCAAACTTGCTTCCATGGCAATGAACCGAAGTCTATCAAGTTCATTGTGCGAAGGACCGTACGGCCGACAAGCTCCACACACGCCCGTGGAATTGCAGAGACTTGTGAATGATGCAAGCAAGATGGAGCTTGAGGACACAAGCAGGTTACCTAGAGGTGTCGACCCTTTTTCAAACCAGACGAGCCCTATCTTGTCGCCTATCCAACAGTGGTCCACAGCCATGAGCACGTCTACGAGCGCATATGGACGCAGTCGCCGGAGCTCCTTCTCTTCCACATGGTCATCCTTGGATACAGAAGACGACGACCCCTTTGAAATGCTGAAACGACAGCTGGAAGAATTGAATTCAGCAGTGTGGGAGACCAAAACATTACACAAGCGATTGTTCAACACCTTGCTTGCGGATGAAACGTTGCGTGTCGGTGGCAGTGGTGGTACCAAGTATGCACCTCCATTGGAGTTGGTTATTACCTCGGTAGCAAATCTCGTTGAAACAAAGTCGCGCGACCGTGAGCGACAAACGACATATCTGCGTAATGTGGATAGTTCTATCAGAAAGGATGTTGTCTGGATGTCCAATGAAGCGATTAAAGAGCTAGAAGGCTTATTCGCATCGATGAAGGCGACTTTGAACGATCAAGCTTACTCTTACGAAAACCCATTGCCAGCTCTGCGTAAACTGAACATGGAAACGTCTGCAATGACAGAATCTCTCGAGGAGCTCAAGGAAATTATGTATGTGAACAAACGCCAAGTACAGGAATTGAACTCTCGACTACGATCCATTGCCAAAACGGTGCATGAAGTGCGGAAGGACATTCGACGGATAAACAAGTTTCTGGAAGAGAAAGACGACGACGATGCAGTTGTTTTAGAAAAGGGCGAAGTACAAGAACGCGTCAAGGAGATCATGTGGGGCCTTGATGACTTGGACGCCTCCAGCTCAAGACAGATCCGGGAGATGCAAATGTTTTGGGAGGGAAGTGCAGACTTGACGGCTGTTACCGATACCACCACCTCCTAGATGCCCCTTTATTGCGTTTTTCTTTTCCAGATTGTATTATGTATTCAATCTCTTGCTCGTATATTTTCCTTTCACGATCTATGTATTTTTTTTCCTCCCTCTTTGTCTCCCAGATACCTCTCGATGTTTACATACCTAAAATACATCGCTCCTTTCGTTGGACATTTCAACCAAGATGTAAACTCTAACGGCATAATAAGAAGGGCTGCCGATATCTTTAAAAAGTCACCGAGGAAAGGAGAATGGTAAAAAGATCACAAATAACAAATGCGCGTCTCCGTGATATTGACCATAATATTGACTATTTCTCGCCGTGCAGCTACGCAATTCATGCTGAATATTCATGTTCAACGTGCAAACCGCAAGTACTCGATTCTTCTCTCCTTCCTTTACTGCTTTTTAAAGCATCTTTTCGCCCGGGTTGCTGTCCCTGCAGTCTCGGCTTAAAATCACAATCAAGTGCATTGAGGGAATAGTCAAAGCATTGCAGGAACAGCAAGCATTTTTACTCGGCACCACTTGGCAAAGACCCTTTCAACTGTCATTGCACAATATTTTTTTCAGTTGTTCTCTAAAGACTCGCTAACTTCACAAGTTCATACGTTCATCCGTTTACAATTTACAGTGTCGTTCTTTTATGGCGATAGCTGATGAATAGATAGTCATGATTGGAAATTGAAGCTATGCTTATGATAGAAATTATGAGCATCAGAGGCTCACAGTTGTATTGGCAGTTGATCTTCGCAAAACAAGGGAGAACATTCGTAGCGAGTATGAAATGCTTTTCAAGATAAAGTTGTTGTAATACCGATCTCTAAATTGTTCATACCCGTAATTATTACAAGATAAAGTTGAAAATGCAACTTTATGACATCGCTGCTCCTATGCTGTCGCAAATGTTGTAGTCCTTTGACGCGCATAGTCCAGACATTATCCTTTCAGTCCATGGCCCGTCCCTTGCACTGAATAGGTCATTCCAATGTGTAGTCTTGTTTTATTGATGCGTCGGATTATTAACTCTATCGGTTTCTGACCCATTCAGTTGTTGTCTCTAGCTTGCGATAATGTTTTTCATTTATGATAAGCCTCGTGCTGTTTTCTCGTTGGAGGCATGCATACTTTGGATACGATTCAATATATTCAAATTGAAAACTCCTTATCACGCACGCGCTTAATTTGCACAGCGTCAGGTATATAACTAAAAAATCCTTTTGTAAAGAGCTTTATGGTCGAGATCTACAGATCTTTAGACTACTTGGCTTCATTCCACATATTTCACCAGAAAAACTGCCAACTGGGCTAAAGCAAATTTCTGATCTAACATGTGTCAGCAATTTACTTTGCAGTTCTTGGCCATTTTTAAAACGTTTTGAATTCAGGATATGTCAGAAATCATGGTAAGAGGTGAATGCTGCAGCTCGTTCCTCGCTTACTGCTCATTCACCTTCTTTTCAACTGTCTTTAAAACCATGTTCTTTAGACACTCTTGTACAATACTTTCTATTATCTTCTTGCTACTTTCTCAGCAATCGGCTATTGCCCTTGTATGGAATGTTCCCATGTAAGGATTTGTAAGTCCAAACTGCTGTTCGTTCTGCTCATCAAACCATTTGAAGTACATCCCCCGACTCTGCATCCGTATGGAAAGCAGGAGGTACTTACACCGTAAAATGGTACCTATCTGCAGATTACACTGCAATTATGCGACAGAAGACCTTTAATCCAATTTTATACAGGAATACGACCGCCAACGGCCAAACTGTGCCCGACGGAATCAAGTAAAGCTGCAGCCAGTTGACAATTGCAAAGAGAAAGTTTGCTAACTGGATTGTGATATATAGTGGCACCATAAAACTTGGATACTTCGATGAACAGGACATGCCCAATGAACATCTTTGTAAGAATCTTTTATATTCTAGTGTACAGAATAGAACTGTTAAGCTTTCATCAGATTGGACGCTCACCAGTGGTTTCCCGCTCAGTCAAGGATTTCAAATTGTCTCTCTTCCCTCCGATCTAGATACCAAGTCATCATACATCATCATTGTTATGGGAGACTCTGGCAACGCATCTCCCCAGTTTAGCATTCAAGGTCAAGGTCAAGGTTAATAAAAAAAGAGATAGTCTATATATTAAGACACGTCTTCACCGCTGACCTGACGTGCATGCTTTTTGAGTAATTTAAATGAAAATACGCCAAAAACTGTAGTACTGGCAGTCCACTTGAGCACATTCTTTGGACTGTACCAGCCGCGACGTACGCATGTCGCCAAAGCCAGGAAACCCTCGAAAGCGTGGATCGCGATTAAAACACGGAAAACGGTGCGAGCAGCGGATTGCAGGCTTGCCCGATCTCTGAGGATGGATGGAAGCGAGGAGCGTGAGCCGTAACCAACAAGGGCAACTGTTCCAAAAAGCATTCCAACTCGCAATTGGTCTGAAATCGGAACAGAGTAGAAGGTATCTAATGCAACAGGAGGATCAGGCGGGGTGTAGACGCTTGTTGCACTTGCATAAGCAGCTCTTGCAATAGCCTCTATCGGTGGCGGCCCTGTAAGGGAGCTCGGCTAGTTACGCATTCTGGTTGAGTTTCGCCGTAGGAGTCAAAGTATATATCGCCACATACCAAACCGAGTGCACTCTCGGCTTCTTTTGCCATTTCCTCGAGAACAGGGCGTATCTCTTCTCTCCTTCTTAAAGGTGTCGCAAATTCGATAAAAGCTTCTCCTTCAGTACCATCCGATAATGTGTAAGAGAGCGTAAATCCTCGAGAGTTGATACTTTGAAATGTCGCTGATTGAGCCGAGTCCTGTCGAGCAAAGTGACGGACGTATGCCAAGTTCGTAGCTACAAGTAAATAATTTCGTTGGTCGCCAGGATATGTTTCATACATAGCATATGCGTACCTGGATGCGCACTCATGTACGCCGCGATTGGCGCACTGTGCGGCGCTATGGGATCTGGAGGAGCCATTGTCTGTTGAATGGAGCGTAAGACGAAGTAGGGGGAAAAGGAAGCGCACCCATTTCCAGGAAAGTGAATTTCACATGCGTGGAAATTTTGAGTTATCAAGCATTCATCATATTATATATATATATATACTGAGATGCTCCAAGATAGCGATTACAAATATAAATAGTCGTATAAGTATAGTCGCCAAAAAATGAAAGGTTTGAAATGTACCGTATCTCTACATAACCACTGCTGGGGGATATAAGCCTAGAAAATCTGGGATTTTCATTTGCTTGTTAGAGATTGGCAAGCTTATTCTTGTCTTCTTGTTATTGTATAGGGCTTCGCTCAGACTATGCATGTAATCGACTATAGGCTGAATGGCTCGACTACCGGATCCGTAGCCGCTACTGATATCTAGTACTGTTCGCCATGGACCTTACAGTCAGTCCCAGCTGTCATAGTAGGGCGTTCGCATTGTCTTTTCAAAATGCATGTGATCTTGAAGCGTGAAGCATACACGCCAAAGCAAGTGCAGCATAGCTTTTGCGAGACGTACACTACAGCAAGTAAAGGCATTCAAGAAGAGCAAGCAATGCAGCGATGGTAAGGCGTATGTCGTCAAGAATATCATGCGTACAAGCCGTGCAACCTTCAGGGCTGTGTGCCAGCTTATACTCACCTTAACCATGCTGCAGATCCACAAAAAGTCAAAGCCGTGGGGGACAGGAGTATCATATAAAGAATGTTTGCTAGTTTATGCTACGATATATAAAACGTGAAAAGCATTTACACTGCCGTCCCAAATGAAAGCTCCCAAAGGCGTCAAAGTAATGGCTATTATATAGCATAGTAGGAAGCAGAGTAGGATGAGAACTTGGAGCGCTTATAGCTTCAGCGTCTGGTTTCATTTCCTCGGAAGGTTACAGCAAACAACTTTACAGTGAGCGATGTGCTGGAAACTCGAGCACAAGTTAAGACAGCAAGGGACGCCTTTGGGAGCTTTCATTTGGGACGGCAGTGTAAATGCTTTTCACGTTTTATATATCGTAGCATAAACTAGCACTCCAAGTTCTCATCCTACTCTGCTTCCTACTATGCTATATAATAGCCATTACTTTGCTTGCAAATGCAACAACAGTTGTATTTTTGCATCATTCTGCACCTCTGTATTTCTTACGCGTAGCATCTTCAGTCTCAAAAAGCTCAAGGAGAAGTTGGCAAGAAGATGCGCGTCGACAAATGTGTAACGTGGTGGTGTCCGTTGCCTACATTTGATAGTACTTCTGTACATAGCTTTCGAGGCTTGTCATTTTCATCAATCTGATAAAGTATGCAAGTCTTCTTTATTGTTCTTTGCCGTGGGAACACGGCGCTGCCCACTCCACATCCACGCCTTATCACGCCTGATTGCTTTTACGTATCAGGAGACGTTATTTTCCAGTCTTTTCTCACTTTTTCTTTGTTGTCTTCGCGTTCATCGGCTGATGTTTGCCCATGTACTTTATTCACTTTGGTGGCCCGGGTGCTTTGTCGCGGGGGCGTCGATCTTTGTTGACATGCCAAAATAATTCTCACCTCATGCACTTTCCCCTCCCTATTTTCTCGCTCAAGAAATACACATAACCGCATATACCTTTGATAGAAGAATCCGTTTCTTTTCGTAAAGATCGACGCCCCCGCGACAAAGCACCCGGGCCACCAAAGTGAATAAAGTACATGGGCAAACATCAGCCGATGAACGCGAAGACAAACAAAGAAAAAGTGAAGAAAAGACTAGGAAAATAACGTCTACCTGATACGTAAAAGACAATCAGGCGTGATAAGGCATGGATGTGGAGTTTCCTGCAAAATGGAGCAACGGGAAACTCCCCAACATTGATTCAAAGAGTCGTCCTGCACACATGACGAAAAATTTTTTCAATAAGAATTTTCTCACCTCACATCCCCCATTTTTTCGCTCAAGGAGTACGCATAGCTGTATAAAGTTTTGGTGAAAGATTCCGTTTCTTCTGGTTTTAAGGATCCTGTAGGTACTTTCCGCGTGTCTGTACGATGTTTATACGCTGAGATTTCGTAGAAAATGTCAAAATATCAACCTTCCTCCCCGCCCACAACGTCATTTAGTCGCCGTTTCAAATCACAAAAGGGATAAAAATGCAGCTTCCGCGTATGCCCCTTTTTCTTAATCTTTTTTTGCAAACTTATCATCTTAGCTTTCTAGCTTATGGTTGGTTGGTTGGTTGGCATAGGACATAGGAGGGAGGGAGGGCCCTGCTCTTTGCTCTTTTCCCAAGTAGCCGTAAGCGCTTCTCCCCATGACGTGCAAGTCAAGGCCACCCACTTGTGCTTTGCATCGAGGCTAGAAGCCGGGTTGCGTGCAAGTCAAGGCCACCACTTGTA
>KK099956.1:132663-156870 GCA_000611695.1 Rhizomucor miehei CAU432
CCTGATGCAGGGTGCTCCAACCAACGCAAATGATTCCTCAATGAGTAAAGCGTCCAATGTGATAACGTATATGTCATGACTTACCGATATACTAAGGAGCAAGATCAAAGTTAGTATATTTGATGCTAGACTGCTGGAAAATAACAAACTTACCGTAAAGATCTGAACCCGTTAGGGTCCCACATTCGCAGTGGTGATCTGTGTTGGTCGTGCAAACTGTTCTGGTCGTCCAAGACCTGCCCAAATACAGCTTGCAATGTAGAACATGTTTTTGGACGCATTGGTATCTCTATCCCACAAGGTTCCACAGGTCTTGCAGGAGGTGCTCTTGTGTTGTCGGTTGGTTGCAAAGTAAACATTTGGCGTGTGGGCATCGGAAGGTTTTTTGTACGATGATTTATTCAGGTGACAATAGGCCAACACCATGATGATGCATAGAAAGACAAAAATATATTACATGAAAACTAAGCTGACGAAAGTGTTTTCTCGAGCGCGAGACGTAGAATTGGAACGATAGCCTTCTCAGCAACAATCGAGAGAAGGAATTGCTTGTCGTCAAAGATGTCTTCCCAGTGTGCTCTCCAGATAGCAGTCAGTGTGCTTGCTCGTAAATGGTGGACAGTAAGGCTTGATAGTACCTCGTTGATGCGCACCAGAAGGGTTTTGCAATCGTTCCAGGATCGGACGGAAGGTAGAGACCATACTCTTTGTTCATTAAGAAGCTATGTTTGTTCAATTATTTCTGGACCTCATGAGGAAACAACTTTCTTCTTGTCATGCGTATGCATGTCTTCAGGAGGACCGCTGCTGGGTTGAAATCAGGCGACTGAGCGACAGAGAAGCTTCGATCCTCTCCATAGAACGTTTTTCTGCGACCACTGATACACCCACTCCAAATGTCGACCACCACTGGATCGTCTACGCACCGTTTCCAGGCCTTTGAAACTATGGCCGGACCTATTACGAGAGAACAAACGGTTGAAGAGCGTTACGGAATTCCCGAAAACTTTTTGGAAATCGAAGTGAGGAATCCGCAAACTCACGGTACGTCCCCGAATACTCGCTATCCTTAAAGCCTAACTGTACTCATTCCCTCTTTTTGTAGGCTTTGGACGTAAAATGTTTACCGATTACGAAATCGTGTGCAGAGTACGGTTTTTTTTGTTCTGTACAAACAACTCCCTTGCAAACGGAGAAGTTGCTTATCAGCACAATATCTTCTGTTCCTATAGACCAATATCCCTGCATTCAAGCTAAAGCAGTCATCAGTCCGCAGACGATACAGCGATTTTGAATGGTTTAGGGATGTGCTTGAACGCGAATCCACGCGGGTCAATATTCCTCCTTTGCCAGGAAAGGTGTTCACTAACCGCTTTGCAGACGATGTGATTGAGCAACGCCGTGAAGGCCTGGAGAGATTCTTACAAATGCAAGTGTTAAGAACGGGACAGTGATGGATTCGTGATTTCCGTCAACTAACTCGGTACGTTCAACTCTAATAGCGTCGCTGGTCACCCGTTGCTGCAAACAGGTAGCAAAGTGCTGGCAGCTTTCATCCAGGACCCCAACTTTTCGCGCGATACGTACAACTATTAAACAAATCTTTCTTCTTTGATCTCGCTCTCCTCTCACACACACACACACACACTCTATCTATAGTATTCCCAATCTCAACATAAGGGCTCGCAAAAAAGCAAAGTCAGAAACTTTACCCCTTTCCCGTCCTTTACGCAAAAAGAAACAATAATATAACCGTGAAGTATGTACCATACGTTCTTTCTCCCTCTCCTTCTTTCTGTTTCTCGCACACATTCTTTCTCTTCCGTATTTAATCTGTTTTCAATTTTGCTTTATCCTGTCAATGTCATCTTGGGTAGCCTGTATATCATCAAGTAGCTTAAAGTAGGCTTCTGCCAGTGTCTCAAACTCAGGTCCCATCTCTTGATACTTTTCCAGCCTTCTTTGTGCATACGATAGTTGCGTTCGTGCATCAATCAACCTTGATTCGAGGATTGATCTAGGTAAAGAAAAATGAATAACAGTCCAAATTAAGGTCACTATCGTCTTTTCCTTTTTACCTGAGAGTCTTCAAGGCCGCTACCATCTTTGCATCATACGTGGCCACCAACGTGGATACATAGAGTAGTCTATATTATACATTGAGTCACCCTTTTCTTCTTCTGCAATGATGAAGTACACAGCTATTCTTACTTTGTCCGTATGATAAGTGAATCAGCTAGGGCACTGTAATAGGCATCCAATGCCTTGTTCTTTTCCATCTCATGCGTATTCTTGAACTCTTGCAAGATAGACCACATAGTCTCCAATATCTCCAGCGTTATCTTACATATTCACCAATATGTTAGCAAGTGCGTAAAGAAGAAAAGGTCGATATCTTCAGTGGAAAGAAACACACCTTAAGATAGTATGTGATACGCTTCGTTAAACGAGCTCTAGTCTCGGGCAAGCCAGCTTGCATTCGGTAAAGAGCTTCCTTTTGTTGCTGTACGTAATCTGCAACGTCCTTTATTCCGGCGGGACTATTGTTCGTCGATTCCAGCAATCGTAACACATGGTTCCATTGATCCTGCAAGGCCTCCTGAACTTTATGTGCAACAAGAGACTAATATGCCGCTTATTATGTAAGATATGATAAATTGACTGTAGAGGCATTCAGTTTTTTACCTTTAGTTGATTATCATGATTGCTTTGATTATCAGTATTAGTGGAGGTTTGATGCAATAGGGTATCCAATTCATGTCTTTGCTTAATTGAAACTGTTAATAGAGAATATATCTAGTTAGTTTTGATCGCATACCTTTTCTGAAAGACCACTGAGGTCAGGAGGAAGAGCCAGGAGAGTTTCTACCTGTCTGAGCAATATACGTGTTTCCCAATACGGTTGACTGACTCGACTTTCGAACTAGATTCAAGCGCGTGAATGGATCCGCTTCTGAAATCATTTGTCACCATGCCTGACTACCTCCTGAAGTTGCTCTGTATATTCTTTGTACGCAAGGTTGTAAGCAAGGTGATCTCGGTGTATTTGATCTTTAATTTGTACGTGTTGCATCGTGCGGATGCAAGGAACGATACAACTCCGTGGCAGGTGGTTGGAGACTCTTGTCTGTTCAAAGAAATTTCTGTCATAGAAGCCCTTTCAGTTCTCATCAACGCACAAAACTTACAAGTGCTTTGTATCTGAAAAAGATAGTATCGAATTCTCACAAGTTGTATCTGGTCGAGTATCTTGATTGTACTTGAATGCATATTACAAAGTTGTACCGTGACAATGTCGAAAAATCTAGCATACCACTGTCCAACTTGACCATCGTCTTGTCGAGAACTGCAGCCAAAAGGGTGAGAAATACAGGACTGTTTAGATACAGGCGATATATGTTACCTGCTACACACTGAAAAACGACTCTTCGTATGCTCCTCAATGAGTTTCAGAAGCTCGAGACTTTGACGTTCGCTGAGTTCCGTAATCCGTTGCAGGACTTTGCAGCACATGACCACTTTGTTCAGCAGTTGCCTGGAAGACAAAAAGCCAGTGTATTAATGGAACTTGACTTTGCCATAGAAAGAATGGATGTCCTACACTGATGTGTTGCTGTTGCTTACAATCTGATGCTTTACCCAGTCCTTGACTATAAATGAATCAGCATCTGATAAGCGCGAACCAATGGCAGCGATCGGGCGCAAGAAACTTACGTCTGCAGGAGTACTCCAGCAGATAACAGGCTTCCTCAACGGTGAGAGCTTGTAACACATCGAGTGGCTGCTGTTGCTGCAGCGTCAGTGGACTAGATTTCATTGTTGTCGTGTCACACTCTTTCTCGGACGGCGCGCGTATCCTTTTTCTGCTGCTGCTGTTTTCATTGTTGTCACTTTGACGCCTTGTTTGTGGATGGCTAGTTAAGATAGACTGTATACGCACAATGCGTTCTTGAATACAATGTTCAATGATATGCCCAATGGTTTCTTCCATGATCGTTTTTGCGTAGAGAAAGAAAAAAAGAGAAAGAAGTCTTTTGTTGCCCCGAAAAAGGTAAAAAGACCACCGCAAGGGCCACGCACCCGCCGCAAGATCGTCCATCCCCTCCTGCCTCCGCCAACCTTTCTCCTTATTCCAGAATATCCTTCCTCCTTGTTCATCATCTTCTTACTTTTCTTTCACTTTTTCCTCTTCACACAGACACAGCTCATTATTGTTCCTTTTTTCTTTTATTTGACAACCCCTGATTTATGCTGCACAAGCTTCCTCCAGAAATCCTGTACACGATACTATGCCAGCTATCAGCCGCGGATGTAGGCCAGTTGGCTTTGGTATGCTATTATGGATAGACGCACACATTGGCCCAATCATTTATCGTTTTCCCAACTTTGTTTTTTTCTTGTTTGTAGTGTAATCGTACGTTCCATGCAATCGCCCAAGACGATATTCTGTGGAAACACATGTTTCGATATCGGTTTCCAAAGCAGTATGCATCCTTCCTATCACAGAAGCGTGTCGATCCTTCAAATAGCCGATGGAAGCATCTCTATCGCTCAAAAGGTAAGAAAGAAAACCCCTTCCTGCATATGCATGTTCGTGTGTAAGAAAGTTTTAAAAGAATGTATATTACAACAGATCTCTTGCGTTTATCGGCTGTCCATGATGTGAACATTACTAACATCAAGCTGCCTTATTGGAAGGTACAAGAAACGAGCGAAAGTGTGTATGGCGTCACAGCAAAGTTACATTCTATCCGGTTACTTGATGTAAAGTTTTCAAACGTTTTCTATCGTCACGGGAATTTTTTGTTAATCTGGATACTATTCTACGCAGCTGCGAGGGACGTTCGAAGGCGTATTACCGGGCAGGTACCGGGTCCAATGGCGTATTAAGTTATCGTTGGCTGCAAGGTGGAATGAGCCTTTGGATTTCACTGTCGACCTAAAAGGGGTAATTGTTGTACAATATCCATGCTAGTTCATTGTTTTAATGCGATTGGACTGGCATAGAACGCGACTGCGCCGATTGTGTGCACAACCCCTCAAGGTTTTTATAATCGAAACGATGTGGTGACAGAATCGTGGATTATCATTACGCTTCCTCGTGAAATTGTTATTGAGAACAGCTGGGGTCCAACAGATGTACAAGTATCTCATGAGAAACGAACCCGTCTATGGAAAGCTGGCATGGTATATATAGATGTCTTTCCATATTTTCTTACATTTGGCGATTGCTTAATTGTTGCGATGATCTAGGAAATAGATTGGGTACGACTTGTTCCGGCCGAATCACTAAAAGATAGCAGTACAACGACCTTCCATGATGGCTTCGGCATTGATCACGAGTCTCGCTCACAGCGAACATCCTCCTCCTCTGTTGCTATCGCGGTCACAAAAAGCACAGGCATGTATCTCTTTTTTCTTTTCTTCGAAAAAAAAGAACCGTATTTTGCTAAATTGAGTGCATTTTTTAGTCATGGCAAAACTATCTTGGATAATTGATATGACACGAGCCATTGCAGTGCTGAGCGGGTTCATCTGGAGCAGTACCCTTTTTAAAAAGTCCTCTAGTCTTTATTAATTTCCGTCTCTTCTATTTGTTGCTCTTCATCGTTGAACACAGTATGCATCACGATCACGTTTTGGTTGAAGCTGACTTGACGTTTTCTTTGTGGCGTTGCATTGTAACTCGGCGAGGATGAGGAGGAGGAGATTGTCGATATAGATGGAGTTCTTGGAGGTGCAGGTGCAGATGCAGGCGCAGGTTCGGATGGCATTTGTGGTCGTTTAGGTTTCATTTGGTTACGGATGGATGACAACGGAGAATTTGGAGGTAGTTTACTATGCGTATGGCGGCCGAGTTTACAAAACCAAACCGTATGAGAACCCTCACAAAGAGGTTCATATTGAAGTGAGAGAAAACAGAAAAAAAAACCTACGTCCGTTCTCGGGGAACATATAGCAAGCCTTTTGCTGGAGTCGCATATTTATGAAGGGTGCAACGAGAAGAAGAAGCAAGTGCTTGTTGTGAATAGAAGAACCTTGATTCCCCTACATCCCTTGTGGCAAACACATTTCGTTGCTCCATTTATGCCATTGACGTTAAAGAAAAGATGGAGAGAAAAAAAGCATGCCAACGGAAACGAAGAGGCACTCAATGCAATTTGTGTCAGCTCGCTCCGACTCGTACCACCTTTAAAACCTCATCAAAAATCATTTGGGTTCATAGGGTATGAAATGCATATTTTTATTTCTTTTTGCTCCGAAGCTTTGTTTAGAACCCGCTTCCGAGGGCTCGATATCCGATGTGGCAGCACCCTTTGTTGGGAGTAATGTCATATGTATTCCTTACCGTTGCCAAGGAACCTTTTGAATTCCCTCGGCTGTGTCCTTGGCAACAGTAAAACCATCTTATAAGCCTAAGGGACTCAGAACTGAATAAACTTGGTTAGCCGGCACTTGCTCAATCGTCAGACAAACCCATAATATATCTTGCACATTAACAGGCAATCGACGTCGGCACAAACTAATAACTTTAGAAATCTCCAAAAAGTAGATGCTCAAACAGTTTCTTCAATAATAATGGTCATTTATGCTGTGCAAAAGCTATTTCCGGCGACTCCATAGAATTCCTTCACTTAGAGTGCATCGTTTATTTTTTTCGTATTTATCTTTTTCTAGATACCACGTAGTGACTTGTATTATCCAGTTGTCACAAAGAAGCATCAGTTTTATATCGATTTTGCACCCAGCTCAACTAGCCAATGTACTACGCATCTTTGTCTTGATCTGTTTTGGAAAAAAAAATAGAATTTGCGTGTGGGAAAGGAAGGAATCGAGCATGCCCAGAATTATGGAGAGGAGCTTACCAAAGTGCGGAAATATGTTCATGTTCCGCGGAAAAGCGACGGTATTAGTTTTATGCAGCAAATGGGGATGGTGAACGGATCTCATCATGACACTTCAAAACGTTCGTCAAGAAATTCTTGTTAACTCGGCACTGTTAATCAGAACTTGACAATCGACGTGACAAAATGTGTGATCAAGAACCATTGTCATTATGTGTGGCGGTGGCGGTGGCGGTGGCTGATAGCAGCGGTAGTATGGTTATGCCGATGAAGATAGGGAAATTTCGCTGTTGTCTTCACTTCAAAAGGTGTTGCTGGGTGCTTGATTTCATAGTATCGATGATTTCCTATAGACTTCCGCGAGAAAATTCAACAAACAATGGTTGCCTTTTGGTTACAGGTACAGACCGTACTATTCAAAAAGGTCACTACCTGCATCTTGATGGTGAAATATATATCTTACAGCACAGACGTGCATGACTACCTTGACCAAAATGGTGAACGAACGAATCGTCGCCCAAATGATTAGCCCGAAACATAAGGTAGCAACTACTTGCAGCTGTTGAGGTTCCTCACTGTCTAGTCTCACAGAGACTTCGATAGCAAACTAAAAAAGAAGTGCCAAGTTGATGCTTTCGCATAAAGATGGGGCTTGCTCCGCTGGTGGGAACCTTTCAAAGTGTTTGCCTTTTTCTGCACCCGTAGCCATAGTCCGTCATGACCATTTGCTCCAGGCTTAGATCAGTCCAAGCTCGGTTAAATCTTGGACGCCGAGAAAACTGCCCGTTCACTGATCACACAGCAAGACAATAACCAAGCGCTCTCTTATTCATCGAAAGCATGGAACTTGCGCACCAAGCCTTGTTAGCAACTCTCTACTTTAGTCGCGCTGTTGTGCATCACAACCTCGGCCAGCATGAACTTGCACTCGCAGACGCCCAACAGGTTATTCAGCATTATCCAGCATCGCCCTTTGGATATTTGCAAGCTGCAGATATTTGTCTTGGCGCCAAAGACTATCGAGCAGCATATCTTGTCGTCTGCGACGGTGAAAAAGCAGCCAAACAACACCGTGACGACAACAACAACAACTCAGGATATTCGCTTCTTATTGAGAAGAAAAGTGGATAGAGAATGAAATTTATTCAATAAACTGTAACCTTTTGAACCGCCTACAGCAAGATTGTACCAAGATCCTGCATTTACTATCGCCTCAGGACCAATTCGATTGTCTTCGTGTCTGCAAAGCATGGAGAAACATCTTGAGCCAGTGGCCAGGACTGTGGCAAAACGTCGAAGCTGAATGCATGCCGGTAAAACATCTAGCAGCTATGATCTGTTTTCTTGGCAACAAGGAACGGTCTAACATCTGCGTCTTTCCGAGATGGACAAAGCACACTCGTATGAACTTTTATGTCAATAGGAATTCAACGAAATGAAAACGATAGGTGAGATCACCTCGACACTGTGGAGAGAGAAAGAGAGAGTGTGTGGGTGTGAATGCTGAATTTTGGATAGATGTACGGTTCTGTGCAGTATACAACGATGCAAGTAACGCTCTCCAGCATCTTGTTGACTTGAACCAAGACACATTGATCGTCCGCAATCAATTGCAACCGGCAGTGTCAGTCGGATCGAAGTTATCAACGGTGCTGTTCGCAATCGTCCTCGACTTGAGCGCCTACATGTCTCAAAGCCTATTCTGAGCAGCAGGTTTCACACGAAGCTATTACCAGGAGATGATACGAAGCTCACGCATTTGAGTCTGGATTACACTGAAGATCCCGCGTATGGCTACGAAGATTTCCATGCTTATCAAATGCTCCACAACCTCTGGAAATTTTTGAAAGCGGGCCCGCTGTTGCAAGCGCTTGTGCTCAACTCAAATGATTTAATGCAAGCAAAATGGATCGCGAAAGAGGCTTTAGCATCAATACACGCTTACTGTCCTAAAATCAAGCAAATAATTATATGTCCTTATGATGACTTGGAAAAGTATCAAGATCGATTGATGGATCTTTCAAGGCAGCCAAACGATACAGTAATCAGCCTCGACAATCTACCTGGAACCGACGACGAAGTATCTTCACTGCTTTTTAAAAACTGCAAAGCGCACTGACGATTCTTGAGACGTATGTATATGGCACATACGAGAACAGCGAGATGTGGAGAGGAATCGCGAAAAATGGCGAATTACCAAACTTGCAAGAGCTTATACTCTGTGAACCAAGGGACATGGACTACAAATACTACATATTGACGCCAGAAGATATGGATAACGACAACGAGATCGATGTCTTTGCAGAACATGCAAGTATTCCAGAACTCGCACGCACTGCAAAAGTTACAGCTCCCACCATTGCCGATATCATCCACATGTCGCTTTGCCTGCAAACCGTTCACCTTGACCGCCTGAACCTGGCTGACTCGCCATTTTTAGGCACTAGGATCATTGAGAACGTTGCGACGACTGGTGATCGAGATACAGCTGTGTAGACTACCATGACTACGAACATTTTTGGCAAAGCAGTTCGACCATCAAAGAATTCGGATATTATCATCCAACTCTGAAGTATTAAAAGATTCATGGATCATAACGGGGACAAGGAGGAACGCCTCAATATGAGACGTCTGCTAACAGCCATTGCCGAGAGCCCGTACAAGTCGTTACGAAGACTGGAGCTACGAGAAAGAAGACATTCAGCCACGAATTATTTTGATTGATATTTCTCCTCGCCAAGAGCTTATCACACCACTTTTTACTCTGCTTCACTGGTATACATCGAATTTCAATGCTTATCATCCGACCAATGCAGTTTGGATATGGCCGCATTATGGAATCAAGGCGGGAACATCTTTACGCAAAGGTGGCTATTGAATGCCAAAGGTGCAAGGCATACATCCGTGGACACAATGGAGAACTGAAAATTGACGAGAAATGAATATTTCTATAAATACCATTTAGATGTCAAAGATGTCAAACAACTATTGTATTAGCATTGTTACTTGAATGCCCAAGTAACAAAGGTCACAGTAAGTTGGTCCAATATCTGTATCCGAGTCTCTGTATAATAAAGCACAAGGCAGTCATCTTCTGAAGCAATTTTGCAATTAGTGGTTTTCGGTACTACTTTCAATAGCATCGCTCTTTCTCTATTTCATCATCCTTTCACATTGTACGTTCGTATATTGTACGCCGCCAAGGTGTTATTATTATTCTGCATGTTTCGTTTTGCTAGCTTTCAATTACTATTAAATCATCAAGAAATCGTCGAGGTATTCAAATTTCAAATTTCAGCTGGATGAAAATGTGCGTTCACGGTGCCTCAACTTAATTTGACCCTTTCCTTGCCATGACGGTTCCGCCAGTCGTCGATCAGTCAAAGTTCAATCGAATCTTGGACGCCGAAAAAACTGCCAGATCGCTGATTACAGAACAAGACAATGTCCAAGCACTTGTTTATTTGTCAGAAGCTCTGGAGCTTGCGCACCAAGAGTTGTTAGCAAAGCTCTACCTCAGTCGCGCGACTGTCCATCGCAGCCTCGGCCAGCATGAGCTGGCACTCACAGACGCCAAGCAGGTTATTCATCATTATCCAACATCGCCTTTCGGATATCTACAACTTGCAGATACTTATCTCAGTACTAAAGATTATCGTGCCGCATTTCTTGCAGCTTGCAATGGTGAAAAGATAGCGAAACGCGATGATCCTGCTTATTCGCTTCTTGCAAACAAGAAACAGTGGATACAAAACGAGATCTATGCAATGAACTCCAAACAGTTGAATTGTCTGCCACAAGAACTTTACAGAGACATATTTCTTCCCCTATCGTACGAGGATCGATTCAAGTGCCTCTATCTTTGCAAAGCATGGAGAGATATCTTGAATCAGTGGTCAGGACTTTGGCAGAACGCTGAAATTGGAGACACTGAGGCCAAGAAGCAAGCAGCATTGGTCCGTTTTCTGGGCAGCAAAGGAATGGCTCAACATCTCCGTCTTTCTGGTGTGGAGGAAGCACACTTGATTGAACTTTTATGTCAGCAAGGATTTAATCAACTGAAAACGATAGGTGAAGTACCATTTTTGCCTCTAATGTTATGTAGAGGGATTACATGCTAAACTTTATATAGACTTACGATTCTGTGAACTCGGCAAGGATGGAACGATGCTACTGCAGCGTCTTGTAGAGTTGAATCAAAGCACGTTGATCGGTTTGACATCGTTTGGAAACGATAACAAAGATATAATTGAAATTATCAACAACGCTATATCAAACTGCGAGCGTCTTGAGCGGCTATCAGTCTCAAGGCCCATTCAGCGCAGGTGGAAAGGCACGCAGCTACTTCCAAGAATTAGCACGAAGCTCACACATTTAAGTCTTGATTACACGGATGACCTAGCTTACCAACTCAGAGCCGTTGCGGGCTCTGATATACTCGGCAACCTCTCGAACGTCTTAAAAGCCTGCCCACTCTTACAAGTACTTGTACTCAACTCGAGCGATTTGTCCAGAAAATGGATCGCCAAAGATGCCTTACGGTTGATACATACTCACTGTCCAAAAATTAAGCAGATAATTATATGCCCTTTCGACGAATTAGAAGAGTATCAAGATCAATTCTTGGACTTTTCAGTGCATCCCAATGACGCAGTAATCAGGCTTGGTAATCTACCCGGAACCGACAAAGAAGTCTCTTCACTGCTGGAATCACTACGAAAGAAATTGACGATGCTTGATACGCCTGTATACGGCACGCGCAAGAATAGTGAGATGTGGAGAGGCTTTGCCAGAACAGGAGGATTGCCAAACTTGCGAGATCTTACTCTCTGCATGTCATGGGACTTGAGAACCGTATACTATGTGAGACAAAATGATACGGATACTGAAGAAGACGACGACTTCTTCCTGGATCGGCCAAACATTCCAGAACTCGTTCATGTTCCTCATCTTGCAGAATCCACGACTACCGATATCATCCACATGTCCCCTTGCCTGCAAACTATCCACCTGCACCATATGAATCAAACTGCTACAGCCATTTTCGAGGCACTGGGTTCATTGAAAACCTTGCGACGACTAAAAGTGTCGAGATGCAGAGGCATCACTTGCGATAATCTACGGATATTTTGGCAAGCCAGCTCGAGCATTCAAGAATTCATGTTCTATCATGACGAGATGAATTGGACACCTTACCGGCCCACCGATTGCAATGAAAAAGACGAGATCCCCAACCTCAGACACATCCTAACAGCCATTGCGGACAGCCCGCACAAGTCGTTGCGTAAACTTGAGCTTCATGATTACTCCTCGTACGAAAAAGAAGATATTGAATATTTCGCCGAGAATATGAAGCAATCGAAGATTTCGCGTATTACTTTGTCTTGTATGCTGCCTCGTCAAGAACTTATTGCGCCGCTCTTTACTTTGCCGTCCTTGGTACACATTGAACTACATTGTTTCGTACCATCGCTCGAATGCAATTTAGATATGTATAAAATCATGGAATCGAGGCAGGAACATATTTGTGCAACTGTCACTCTTGGGAGCACGACGTACAAGACTTTTGTTCGTGGATACAATGGAGAACTCGAAATTGAAGAGAAATGTTGTTCGAGTTAGATTATGATTAGCAAACTACGGTTGTATACATATACCTTAACAAACTCAATTAGTCAAGATTACTAATGGAATATCTTCACTACTCTTTGCACTAATTTCACTTTACTGGCATTCTGTCATCAAATGCACCCAGCATGCATGTGCGCCCCCACCTACCACTTTCACACTTGACTGTGACATTTGGCTGAGGAACAGCTCGATGATACCTTTAGCTTTTGTCCTGCCAACATACTTTAGGACACGCCGGCATTCTTTGAGTGTATTCTCCCGCGCTTTCATCTTCATTTTCTATTTTTCACTAGATTTTATTTAAAAATCTGTTTTAAAAATTACTGAAATAAATTAATTTTAATAATTCTTATTCTAAGAAAGCAAGCCCACCTATCTGCTTTTGCATATCGGTCAGTTGAAGAGCTCTTGCAGCCATTGCAGTAATGCCAAGGTGATATGATATACCTCTAACAATGGCATTCAGCGTGGTGTGAAGTTGATCAGAGTCGTACAAGAGTGCCTTTTTCCTTCTGCATTGCGAGTGCCTCAAACTCAACTTGTAGACTATCGTCACGATAGCCCGGCTGGTTCTCGATCAGCCAAAGCTTACCGAGATCTTGAACGCTGAAAAAACAGCCAGATCTTTGATCGCTGAACAAGACAATGAACAGGCACTTGCGTACTTGTCAGAAGCCCTAGACCTCGCCCAGCAAGAGCTGTTAGCAAAGCTTTATGTCGACCGCGCTGTCGTGCGCCACAACCTCGGTCAACATTGGCTTGCAGTCGCCGACGCCAAGCAGGTTATTCAACATTATCCTGCATCGCCCTATGGATGTTTACAGCTGCAGATATCTGTCTCAGTACCAAAGATTATCGCACCGCGTTTTCTGCCAGTTGCGTCGGTGTAAAAATATGCAAACACGACAATGATGAGGGGATACTCGCTTCTTGTTGACAAAAAGACAGTGGATAGCAAAAGAGATCTATGCAGCGAATGCCAAATGCTTGAGTCGCTTACCGCAAGACTTGTAGTACCAAGAGATATTCCATTCTTTATCGCCTTATATGATCGATCCAAATGCCTGTATCTCTGCAACGCATGGAAAGACATCTTGAGCCAATGGCCAGGGTTGTGACAACATGTTTGAAATTGGATACATGTCGGAAACAGAGCAAGCAGCAATAATCTGGTTTCTCGGCAGCAGCAAAGGGACGGTTCAACATCTTGCGTCTGTCTGATGTGGAGAAAGCATTTTTGTATGAACTTTTTTATGTCAACAAGGGATTTAATCAGCTGAAAACGATAGGTATATTATCAGAATTACTCTTTGGCTTTGTGGGAGAGAAAATGGGTGGTAAGATCATGATAGACATGAGATTTTGTGAAATGGACAAGTATGCAACGACGGCTTTGCCAGCGTTCAACGAATCAAGATACCCTGGTCGATCTGCAATCAGTTGCAAACGATAACGGCAGCTTAGTTGAGGTTTTTCTACCAAGCTATATGCGATTGTCCTCGTCTTGAGCGCCTGTATTTCGCAATACCTTTCCCAAGTGGTAAGAGCTAGCCAGAGCTGATACACGACGAAAATAGTGAAGATGGTAAAACGAAATTTACGCATTTTTGTCTGGATTACATCCAAGATCCATCATGCGGCGACGAAGATACCTCAGGTCACGAGATGATTGACAACCTCAGACATTTCCTGAGGATGTCCCCACTCTTGCAGGTTGTAGTGCTAAACTCGAGCGAGTATTCCAGAAAGTGGATAGCCTGGAATGCCTTGGAGGCAATACGTCTTCACTGTCCCAAAATCAAGCAGATAATTATATGCTCTCACCAAAAGCTGGAACAAACCTCTTTACGCTGTAGCGCATATCCCAGGCCAAAGTATCAAGACATACATTCGCGAAGATAATGCAGGACTGAAAATATATCAAAAGCCATATTCTCCTACTGTATTTGATACAATTCTAAACTTGTTTTATTCCGCAACACATTACATACCCTGTGCTGTATACACAAAGATCATCCATTGAAGTTAAAAGTCTGGCATACAAGGAATATCTCCACCCTGTTCTAGCATGTCTAATTTAATTATGACAATATGTTGAAAGCATGCCTCGATATCAGGTTTCTATATAAGTTGGATTGGATTTCAAGGGGAGAACATGATTCATCTACTATATATATATAGGATGTGTGGGTAGAAACCAGTAGGAGGATGATGACTAAGGATACTTAGAAGCCGAGGAGACTCATGAGCGCATAGCCGATTGTTGTAACACACAACATGGTAAAGACGCTGGATGGAACGCCGTTTCGTAAAAAGTCTTTGGTAGACAAGTATGCCTGACCGAGCTCGTTCTCTTGCGAGATTGCATTCATATTCGGGAATCCAGAGACTGGAAGACCCATAGCACCGGAGCACATGAAAGCAGTTCCCTATAGAGAGAGAGAGAGAAAATATCCGTATTCAATCGTCTTAATATTTGGAATTTGGTTTTTCTTTTGCCTTACCATAACCAATAACCTTGGTTTAGGATCTTCCATGCGAGCACCGACCTCGGCAACGATAGGAAGAACAATCAATGCTGCTACAGTGTGACTGATAAACGTTGCCATGACGAGCACCAATGCACTGAAGACGAACAAGACTTCGAAAGCCGACATGCCAGTGACAATTTCTTGGATATGACTTGCAATAGTGTAGAGTAATCCAGAGCTCTCGACGGCCTTTCCAAGCGCGATACCGCCCATAGCCAGCATGATGACGTTCCACAAGAAGTTGTTAAAGTCATCCTTTGTCAATAGTCCAGGACCAAAGAAAGCAACCAGCGGTATGATTGCAATAACGCCCATGTCACCAAAGGTATCCTCATATGTATGCGCCAGGCACCACATGACAATAGTGACCAACGTGACAAGGCACACATAGACTTGAGTGAACGTGATTGGGTCATTTGATGCACGGAGTGTGTGGATCTGCGGTGTCTGTCGCTCGGGTCTATAGTTCCATAGCAACCAAAGCCAGATGATAAGGTTGCCCGCAAGGCAAAGGGGTATAGAAACAGCAAACCACTCTCCCCAGGATGGAGGAGGATTCATGTTTTGGATAGCAATGACGTTTTGAGGTGAGGAAATGGGTGAAGCCATACCACCCAAGTTAGATGCAAGCGCGATACCCAGGATGAGGCAGGGTGCAAACGTAGAGTCGACAGGGAGGGTGCGCAGGATAGGTTGAATAAGGGAGAAGCAGAGTACCGGAGCAGCCACGTTACTGATCCACATGCTTGCAACGGTTGCTACCAGCATATTGACCAGCAAAACACGGTTGGGATTGGTCCCAGCCTTGGATAGAACGAATGTTGCCATGGATTTTGCAATACCAAATTTGCTAAGAGCTCCAGCGATCGCAAATCCACCAAGCAAGAGCATGATAACCGGCGAAAACATGCTTGCAAACACTTTTTTTGTAGCGTCCGTTGCAGTCAGCTGCTCGTGGCCTTCCCCGTCGGATCGCATCACTCGCAATACGACAATCAAGAAAGGAACGATCAGGGCAGTGACAAAAAGTGGCATCACCTCGCCAGCCCACAGCATACTTGCAAAGACCAGGATGGCAAAGCATCGGTTTTGCTCGACTTCGGAAAAGATCTGGGTATTTAAAAGCGTGGCAAAGACTGCAATGCTGATAGTCAGGATAAGCACCTGAGATATGGTATCTTGTTGGATCTGCAGGGTCCCCAATGGTGTACGGAGCGAGACCGGTTTGGCCTCCTTGATGCCCACAGTCTGCACCTTGCGTTCTTGTCCAATCATGTCTCGCCAGACCATGTTGCGCTCCCAAACGATGCGCTCTCTCAGGTGAGTCTTGAGTTCTCCGATGGCCGCATCCAGATCGCCGTCCGTGACCAACGCAGCATACAGTCGCTCTGTCTGCTGGATTCTTCCATTCAATTTCTGCTTTGTCGAAGACTTGAAAGGATAAGCTGCTCCAACGTGATTGGTGGTATAATAGCGCTTCAAGTTGCTATTTGTGATCTTGTCGTACTTTTTGAGGATCTTTGAAAAGGCCGTCTGATTGAGAGCAACAAATGATTTCAGTTCAGATAAGAGAACAAACAGATCAACAGTTCGTTTTCGCAGTTCGATAGAGTCGGCAACATCCAGGCCTCCCCACGCCGGTGATTCGGATGGCAGGCGCTGTTCAGGATCTGCGTCGGCGACGTTTTGTGAGACGATACCAGGGGGCAAGTCAGAATCAGCGTCCACTCGCGATTCACGGCGTGCAAAATCTGGAGTCCTGGAGCGAGGGTGATCGCTGTATGTCTCTCCATTGATAGCAGGCAGTTGTTCGTTGAGATCGACCATAAGCTGATCCACTGCAGTGTACAGTTCCTGCTCCTTCTTGACGTAAAACTTGACGATCTTGTCCAGTGAGTTGTCAAGCGCTGTAATGAACCGTCCGTTGCTGGACTCGATGGCATCTGTGTCTGCGATGAGCGATGTGTGCTCGCTAGGTCCTCGTTCTGTATCTTCTGACGGTCCGTGCGTCGCACCATAGCTGGTAACTCGGTCTCTTTCTATAGAGTACACGAGCTTCTTAAGATTAGAGTACCTAAGAGTAATCGACTTAAGCTTATTGTCAAGCAACGATATTTAGCTCTACTTACGGCAGATAATAATCTGACCAGTCAGGGACAGCATTGAACTGTAGCTGGTGCGAAAACTTCATACAGAGAAAAAAAAAAGAATGTGGAGTGTGTGGAAGAAGAGAAATAAAATGCAGGAGTCCTAAAATTCCAAGCAGCCAATAACATTAAATTCGCTCAGGCACCGGCGTAAACAAGATCAATGTCGGTGCGTACGGTTTGTTTGTGGGTCTTTTGTACAAACATTGGAAATCCAATTGTTATGCGCTCGTGCGCACCTCGATTGGCTTTCGTTTGTAAAACGATAATGTCAGTCCGCATCATTTGTCCCGCGTTTTGATGCCATCTGACACTTTGCCTGTTCACACGGAAAATAAAAAAAAGAGAATCCTAATCTGTCAAAATCATGGAAACACTTTTAAAAGCGTAAAAAATAGATGATATCTGCTGTTTCCTTTATTCTCCATAAAAGTGAACTTTGACAGATTTTCCTTCTTGCAGAAATATATGTTAATCCGCCCTTTAAGAGTGAAAGTCCCATTGCTTTGGAACATGATGCTCGCGCTTGAAGGAATCTGAAACATCACTGTGCAGGGCCGTTGAAACATGTCGTCGCCCTGAGCAACAGATTTCATGCTTTGGCGCCTGGACGTCACGCTGTTCGACTAATAGTATCGTTATGTATCTTTACACAGTAGATAATTTTATCCCGTGGTTTTCATATCGTGCTCTTCACAGGTGTTCATATATGCAGCGGTCAGACAAAGTCGGTCAGGCACCTTCATATTTACGTGCATCCGGACAGCTAGGTTCCATGGATACGAATATCAAAGTTAGATGTAGGCATTCGAGCAATAGATGCTGCCATATAAAATCATTGTACCGGGATTTATGTAGCCGTTGTTCAAATGAAACGTATAGAATACCCGATCAATAACCGAAACAATAGTCATTCCTTAAAGTTCACTGCTAAGCTGAGGAAACAAAAAGGCCGAAAGTAGTTGCAGATGTTTGAGATCTGAAAAGGTTGGTGTGTGTATCACACGGAGCTGACTGGGACCATCCCCTATTCTTCTTGTTTCGGGCGGGACACTCCATAAAATTCCAAGCCGGTCAATGGATAACATTGCATATTATTGATTGATCTCGCCGCGTTCGCTGAAAAGATAGGAAAGGAATAAAGATATGCGGTATAAATTGAGGAGGAGGCACTACCTCATGCTGCATCTTTTAGTCAACCATGTGCAAAAAGTTTGGAGAGAGTCCCTGGATACACAAGTCCCTGATGGGGAGCTTTACTTTACTTCCCGCCAATATCGTGCATCGTCGTCGTGAGTTTTGTGAGAGATCTGTCTCTCTCTCTCTCTCTACCGCTCTCTTTTTTCGTCGCTTATCTGCCGAGTTTGAGTTGTAACACAAGGCATTACTGTGGCCTCTCTCCTCTCTCCGAAAGTTTTCATTTAACAAAACCTCTCGGTACAACCGGGCCACTCCTCCGCCTTTCTCTTCGCTCTCTCTCTCTTTCCACTTGTAATAGCAAAGTCTTTCTTTCTTTCTATTATCTCTACTATATATTCCTTCATTTCTTTTTGTCTGTTGACACCACTCTTTCCTCTCCTTTTTTCTTTCTTTTTGTATATGCTCCACTAATCGTCTCATGGCGGGCCCCGAGACTGTTTATGCCATTCATAACTTTGTTGCTGAGAACCAGGACGAAATAGCATTTTCGATCGGTGAACCGATCATTGTACTTGAGAAGGACGAAGGCTACAATGACGGCTGGTGGAAGGTGCGTGCATATAGCTTGTGTAGCCTTGGTTACGGCGCGGCAGTGTGTTAGAGACAAATGTGAGTTGACAAAGACAATTCTGTTCATTCCAGGGCCGTAACAAACGAGGCGAAATCGGCTTGTTCCCTGCCAACTATACTTCGCCGGAACCACCTGTGACACCCAAACCATCACCACCAACAACAACAACAACCACCTTGTCTAACAACGTTGAATACCTCCCGTCTCCTCAACTGCCGACACCATCGACTTCTACTTCCACGAAAAAATCACGCGAAGCATTGCCTCGCTCGAATTCGATTTCCTCCTTAAATTCAGCCCAGTCCCGATCAGCGCCTGCGACGAGGCCTTTAGGTGTTAGCGGAGGAGGGGCCAAGCAGACACAAAAGTTACTCGAAGCTGCTCTGCGGCATCCACAGTTGAGCGGCACCGCACCAGAAGACTGGGATGTGGACCAGGTTGCGACCTGGCTCCAGGCAATGGGATTTGAAAGTGTCGCAGACAACTTTAAAGGTACAGTGTCACATGCAAAGTGTCAAGGAGACAGACATGCGAAGGAAGGAAAAAAAAATAGAAAAAATGCTAAAGTTGGTTCTGGGGCCCTGTAGCACAAGAAATCACTGGCGATATATTGCTTGAACTCAATCTTGAGGCACTTAAAGAATTGGATGTCAACACTTTTGGAAAACGGTTTAAAATCCAGAGTGCCATCAATGCTTTACGAGATAAAACGAACGTGGGTCCCATTGAACAGGAGTCGAATGTAAGTCTCTTGGAGGATTCCCGAAGAAAAGGTTTATATGTATGTTCTCTAAACTACTTGCAAATAGCAGACCAATGTGGACGGAGCAAAGTCTCGAACGCAATTAAAAGCCGACCATGATTCTATTTCCACGTTCAACTCACCACAGCCCGCCATCACCAATTATGGGTCCATTTTGTCCATGTCTAGTTCATTCTCTCAAGATACCCGCTTCCAGTCTGTTGACTCGACGATGTCGGCGACAAGACCAAGAGCTACTTTTGACGGTGGAGTCGATAGACAAATGAGTATTAGTCGCAAGGACTTGCCTAGGTCCGCATCGACCTTAATCAAGAACCAATACACAAATAATACCTTTGTTGATAATTCGGCTATTAAGCGGAATACCGTAAGTGGAAATCAAGATGGGCGAACAAGGAAAAAAGATGAAAGCGCTCACGGTGCACCGCTTTGTAGTACAATGTCCAGCCTACTACTACGAGTGTACAGAGCTCTGTAATTCAACAATCGTCGGCGCACAAGTCGTAAGTCAAACGGACACTTTTTACATGTAAATATGTATAGATTATATCTTACACAGATTTCTCTGTAGGCTTCATGATCTTGTTCGTAACTCGTTTTCACCAACATCCAAAATGCAAACCGTTATACCCGCACCGACTCGCGCTTCTGTAGATAGCCTTGCTCAGCGCTCTGCTATGCCAGATGTGATGCCAGATATGGAAGGGTGGCTCCACAAGCAGGGAGATAAATACAAGACTTGGAATAGACGCTGGTTCGTCCTCAAAGGCCCTAACTTATTTTATTTCAAGAGTCCCAAGGCAAGTATATATAACAGAAATATATCTAGGTTATTTTGGATATCGGGCTGATATGAGAACTTTGGGTAACACACAGGATGTCCGCATGAAAGGCATTATTAATCTACGAGGATACCGTATTATCTGCGACGAGACCATTTACGCTGGCAAATACTGTTTCAAAGCTCAGCATGAACGAGAGCGCACTTTTTACTTTTACACCGAGACAGAAGACTCACTTCGAGGATGGACCAAAGCATTGATGAAGGCGACTATAGCAAGAGATTTTGCTGGTAAAGAAATGGAGCTGAGACTAGGTGTATCATCATATAACCGTTTATTAATCCCTCATATTTAATAGCACCGGTGTTGTCATCTAGCACTATTCCAACAGTATCTCTCGATATTGCCCGACGCATGAAACCTAGACCGCCATCCATGATTTTATACAAGCGAGAAACGAGACCCCAGTCGCCTAGCCTCGAGTCTGTAGATATGCGCCCTTTTTCGCGGCAGGACAGACATCAGCCCATTACGACACATGTATCTCTTGAAGCAGAGAGACGTCCGATGTCGCCTACTCGAGCTCCTTCCGATGCTCAGCAAACCCGAGAATCCGGTATGACAGTGTACGATGACGATCATTTACCACGAGCGACTAGCATCACTGGCTCTTCCTCCATGGCAGAAAGTAAACATCATGATCTCCAAGATTCTGGATTCGACAGCGCTCCTATCAATACAGGACCCTCATCATCTATCTATGTGACACCTAGCAGCCCCAACGCCAATGTATTTTATGATCTCGAGGAAGAAGATGAGGATCTCATTGACCCACAACACGGTGACGTGCTTGCGAGCAATCGGCCCGGTGGACTGAAGCGCCTCACAGAAGAGAGCCGGCTATCCAGCGAACCAGAACACTTGTGGCGCACGTCAGACTATATCGATTGGATCAACCGCTCTGTAGATCACAAAATATCTGACCTGAGTGATCTCCGTTCTGGTGAAGTTTTGCTCCAGCTACTTGAAACTATTAGTGGCAAAGAGATACGACGGCCTCTGGGATCTGGCAACTCATCATCTGGTATGCGAATGTTTGACAACATTGCAGCAGCGTTCAAGTTTATGGGACGCGAAGGTGTTGAAGTGGACGGTCGATATACCATCAAGGGTATGCTTTAAACTCGGATGTCCTAAGCAAGGCAAAAAGTGATCTTTATGAAACTGACACTTCTGCTATTCCTAGATGTCTTCAATGGAAACGAGGATAAGATCAAAGAGATGCTGGATGCCATTCGATCATGGTCAAACACACTCCACGACGAGAAGAAAGCCAGTGGAGGTACCTTTGGCGAGCAAGAGCAAGAGAAACTCAAGTCTTTGGATATTAGCAACAGTAGCAACCGTATACTATACGATGATAATTTTTTGCATTGATACCGCTAATTTACTCTTATCTAATAGATCTTTATTTCTTCATTTTATATCCTCAAGCAATGATACTTAATTCAATGATGTGGATAAAGACGTTCACCGAGGCATAGACTGCTGGCAGATCATCTGTATTATATTACATTTATCTTAAAGCTACGTGTCCTCAAAGATTCTGCGGTCATTCCTTTGTCAAAGTTACAACTTTTTGGTCGGATCCCAGGTCTGCTTGAGCTCCATGAAAATGGAATAGACTGTCGATATTGCCACACATACGGAGAGTGTCTGTCGTCTTTTAGAGTATAATGCATCTCATTAGAAATGTCGATTATATAACTCCTTTTATTGAAATTTTGGCGGATTTATACGCAACAAAAAGATTACTACGTCTTTCGGAGGAGGAGCCATGATAAAAAGTCCAAGCAAGAATTGGAATGCCCCTCATCACAAATAATGTTCCCTCTGTTCTCGACTTCAACCAGAGAAGATGATCTTCGCAAACTTCGGTCACAATTTGTTTGCATACTTACTGCTTCATCTCAATCGTTATTTCACTTTTGGATGGCTTGCTTGTTTGCTTTAAAGTCGAAATTGAAAATATGAAAATGTTAAAATGAAGCGAAGGCAAATGAAGCATGTGAAAACTCTGGCATGCAGCATAAAGACTTATCGGAATGTTCTAGCAATATTCCAGCAAGAGTGGAGTTCGCAGGTACCCTCGAATTAGTGATGAAAGTAATCCTGAAAGTGCCGTTGAGAATAGCAATGGAGCAATCAGTGAGTTAGGTGTAAAAGAAGAGTGCATAGAAGAAATCGACGCAAAGAGCGTACTTTGCTAGACACTGCTACATATTTAGATAGGCACGCTAGAAGTGTAAGGGGTCGTTTGTGTGCTATCATAAGTTTCCGTTAGTTCATAGGTAGTCAATGCTATCTGTGGATGTTGACGTAAACTCTAAAAAAAGCAATTTGTTATACGAAGCCTGCTAGACATACAATGCTAAAAATAATTCAATGCTTTACAGCTGTATTAAATATTACATCTCTCGTTCCTCGAGTTCCCAACGTTGACAGTTGAAAGGACGTTTCTGCTCTGGATTCGATTATTTTGCTCATCTCCAAATTGCATTGGTCAGATAAAAGCATGTCACGTTGATGTATATGAATGAAGGTACAATTGCAAAGAGCGATGCAAGAAACTCCTGGCAGAGCCTTCAACGAAGCAAGACATTATACGAGAGCTTGGATTGCTTTATTTCTTCTGTAAATAATAGATGACTTCTGCTCCGTACGAGGAAGGAACAATTGTTGAACTCGAGTCTTCGTAACGACTTGTATGTACTACTTTCGGCAATGACAGCTAAAGATACTTTCGATGCATCGTGCTTATCATGGTGAGATCTGAGTTTTTGAATGCTCAAACTGGGTTGCTAAAATATGCATAGTCTAGTTCATTATACCTTGCGCGCTGAATGTCGTATACGACAACTACTCGCACGCCAGGCTAGGTCCCAGAACGTTCCTAGCATTTAGTCTTCATTACATGAGCAACTACTGAGCAGGATTCCACATTTCAGTCTAAAACTGCTCATACTTCATCCAAACAACCAATAAGTGGAGATGTTTCTGACTTGGAACCAACACTCAAAAAAGCAACCCAGATGCAAGTATACAATTATATAAAGACAAAGATTGCAGATAATGAAACTATTTATTGCTCGAGTCTCGCTACTGAATTTGTCCCTTCTATCGTTCCTTTGGGTATTATCACACTGCATCTCGATAATTTCAGTCGACACAAGCTTTTGGAATGGGTTTAGCACCTCGAAAATACACGTATCAGCCAACTATTCAAGTGCTCCAGGTGAATGAGTCGCAGACGAAGTGACATGCTGTGGTAAATCACATTTTCGGACAGTCGTTTGATGAATGGACCGTAGATCTATTAGTTGAAGATCCACTTATGTGGTAAACCACAACCAGTCCGGATAAACCTTCAATGTCGAGAGGGTTTGGCAACCACTCCGTAATCCAATGATGGTGAACGGTTAAGTACTGCATCATATCGGATATTCTGAAAAAAAAAGAAAATGAATGACTGAGATAAATGTGCATAGCTGACATAGACAGGATGTACTGAATCGACTTGTGTCAGATGTGTGGTATTCTAAGTATCCTTACTGTTGAATGTGTACCTCAGTAGCCATCCTGCTGATCTAGAAGGTGCCCTGATTGCTGTACTACAGCTTCTATAGCAGAACTGAGACAATCCACTGTAATCTACGACAATGAGCTATACTTAACAG
>KK099956.1:169913-240437 GCA_000611695.1 Rhizomucor miehei CAU432
CTAAGCAGGCGACATCTATTTTTTAAAAATGCGACAGGTATTTTTGAAACAGCGACGTTAAATTTCATTGGCTGCGACATTACTCTTTAAAAATACTGTATGTCGAAACATGCGTCACATTGTAAGGGAAAACAAATTGGACTCTAGACAATTGCATGCATGTTATTGAGAGTCATCTGATTGGATGATGACAGAACTTCGCAACGTACCCTTCGGAGAATTTGTATGCCTTTCTCTGCCAAACAATCCATAAGGTTGTGTCGTATCCGCTAGTATCAACTACCAGTCCTACCCACGTAACGATCCTGGATAATACAAGACCCTAGTCAATAAGACTCAGTACGTAGGACTTTCAACTAAGACCGCTCATTGTGTGACCCCGCACATATCGGGATCCAGATCATCAATATTACGTGAGGCACTAAAACAACTATACACCTTTTCCGAAAAGTAATGTCGTATTTTGTGAAATTTTATAATACAGTTTATACGCAGAAACGCCAATTCCTAGCGACATTAATTTCTGGAAACTGTGTAAATATGGAGTACTATTGCAATCGTAATAAAGACCCCATCTTTCAGTCTCACTGGATTTTACTGTTTTCCTTTTCCATCACGACTCTATTACAAGCGATTGCACAGGTTGGCCTTCTAAAGCAACGTTCACCAGATACACCTACAGATTGGCTGCTTCAATAGCCCACCACCCACCGTGAAGAAGGAGAAAAAGTGAATGGCTGCTGCAATAGCCCACCGTCCAGTGAATGTCTGGTTCACTAACACAGCATTGGCAAAAGAAAAGCACTAAAGTGGTGCTTCCATAACGTACCATCGCGAGAGAAGAGGATAAGTGATGCTTCCAAAATCCACCATTTGCCTAGTCCCCGATTGATGAGAGGTAAAGCGACTGCCCCAGCAGTGAATGGTAAACGGCAAGTCACGCGACTTTGGTGATGGTACAGTCTTTAAGTCGCCCAAATATGGAAGTCGCGTTTTCCCAAAATTAGATTTCGCACCGCTGACAAATTAGATGTCGCGTATTCAGAAGGTCCTGTCGCAGGCCACGTCCCTCGCGGAAACGCAGACGTTGGGCTCATCTGAGCAGCTCATCAGAGTTGCTCGCCGTTACGACATTTGTCTAAGCATCTATGCGAATGGGCAACGAAGCCTTCGAAATCACTCAACTTCAGGCTATCTGCTGCTTCACTAATTCTGGTCATGAGAGTCTCCTTTTCCAGGAACCTGTTGCGCTTCACTTTGCTCTTAACCACAGCCCAGAACTGCACAATAGGATTGAGTTCGGGAGAGTATGAGGGCAAATAGGCGTACCGGTATCCACGAGACGTGATGTATTTAACTATATCATTGGACGTATGCGAATCCCGTCGAGGCGCTCTTGGATCTTAGCCTTGCTGTTCCTGTCCACAGGCTGGAACTGCGCCTTCTTAAAGTGACAGATTGCACTGAGTCTTCACAAAGTTATAAACAGTGCTCTTCGAGACTTTGAGCCCTTCAAACCTCTGAAGCAGTCGTTCCATCAACTGTTCCAAAACGGCCGAGGGATTCTCATCCACATACTCAAGGATGACCATTCGATGCTCTTCACTGAGAATACGTGGGCGACCATTCCTCTTGCGCTTCATGAAGATGCTATCAGGGTCTGTCTCATACTGTCTAGCCCATCTTTGAGCGGTACGAACGCGGATACCTAGCTGCTTTGCAGTAGCTGAGGCGCTCAGGACTTTCTCAAACATTAGCCTAAAGAACCTGACGTTGTCCTGGTCCGTATAAAGTGTGTACGAACGCTTGGTCGATGCCTCTCCCATGTGGATGTCCATATCTTTCGCATCATCTTCAGCCTGCATGGCAGGCGACGCATGTTCGCTCTCGCAAGGCTGATTACGCAGGTACTGTGTGTAGGAACTTACCGTTTCGAGAGCATACTGCTCCCCATCAACAATATAGTCCATAGGCTCAGGTCTGCCATATTCATCGACGGCATTACCGTGCCCATCTTCAATAAAAAAAAAACTGGACGCTCATATTGCACTCTGTAATATCAAATGTACGACGTAGTAGGAAGAAGGAAACTGAGTCGAAAAGTGCTTACGTACTTTATATACCCCTGGAGGCCAAGCTTTGTGCGACAAGACATCCCCGAGAATGCGACATCTGATTTGTCAGATGTGCGAAATCTAATTTTGGGCAAAACGCGACTTTCATATTTGGGCGAGCACGAAATCTATTTTCACTGGGGGCCGACTCCAATTTTTGAAAAGACTGTATGCTCTCTCTATCAGCCTGTATAAGTTGAAGTAGTCAGAAAGTTGAAGATGTTGCTGCCCTGAACAAACTGTCAAGTACACTTGATAGGTGGCAAACTATATAATACTTACTGTGGGAAATTCATTTAGATTGAGCGGAGGAAAGAGAAGAACCCACACTATACATGCTGCTTTGGGCAACGATAAATCAGCGTGAAAACTTTGTTGGATCCCTTGTGAGTTTCTCACACTCTAATATATTGGTCTCGATTGGTTTATGCTGTTTGTTTTAAGACAGTAGTTGCTATTATGTCAACTCTATATTTTACTGCATGTCAGGCTGGAAGCAATGATTCCCTTCCCTCTCTCTTCCCCGAAAAATTAGAATGTAAGTTTTGTACCGAAAACGCGGTTGGGAAGGGATCAATTTGTCACAGTATAGGGCATAGCTTCGCCCTTCCCTGATATAGTAACAAAGCTTACCATCATCTTGAAACGTCCAAATTCGTCAAACGCCAAAACTCAGATATATACATAAAAGTGCCAGCAACTTTGTCCATATTGCCAGGAACTCCTTCTCTCTTTCTTACTCCAACACTCATTCACTTGGACAACAATGGCTCCCTCAGCTAACGGTACCGACCCCAGCGTTTCCAATACTGCTGGCCACATTGGCTACTTGGACGACAAGCAACGCGACATGCTCAAGCAAATGTGGCTCCGTCTCTTTGAACTCTTCA
This sequence comes from Rhizomucor miehei CAU432, assembly GCA_000611695.1. NCBI lineage: Eukaryota > Fungi > Mucoromycota > Mucoromycetes > Mucorales > Lichtheimiaceae > Rhizomucor > Rhizomucor miehei. The sequence goes on from KK099956.1 coordinate 172,918, forward strand.
AGCAACCCGGCGATCCCAACTCCAAGCCTGCTCCCAAGAAGCCTGTCGAAGAGTCGAACGGCAAAAAGTCGGGTGGTTTCTTTAGCCGTGCCAAGAAGGAAGCTCCCCCAGTGGAAGATCTCTTTATTGGCGCCACCACTGACCCCAACTGGCTGTCGCTTCCTCTCGAGAAGGCTATTCCCCTGATCCCCGGTTCCGAGCTTCGCAGGACTTTCTGGAACATGGTTGCCACTGACAACCCGGATGCTGTCTGCTTGCGTTTCCTCCGTGCTCGCAAGTGGGACTTTGAAGCTGCATACAACATGTTGATCAACACTCTCCGATGGCGTCTCGTTATGCGCGTTGACGACATTGTCGCTTTGGGTGAAACCGGCATGCGCGAGGAACTCGAGAAGCTCAAGCCCGGTCTTGGCGAGCAGTTCACATGGAACTTGAAATCCGGCAAGGCATACCTTGGCGGTCCTGACAAAGAAGGACGCGGCATTTGGTAAACAAAACGGAAACGATGGAAACTGGAGAAGGAATAGGCGGTTTTGCGCTAACAACGCACATTACTCCGTATATATAGTTTCATTAACGTCCGCTTCCACCATAAGGAGGATCAAGCTCCTGAAGTTATCAAGTTGTTGACAATGTACATTATGGAGAACTCGCGTTTGGTAGTTCACCAACCCATGGAGACTGCTTGCATCGTCTTCAACATGGAAGGTTTCACTTTGAGTAACATGGTACGGACGCGATGCAGCAGAGGGGATGATGTTTGTGGTTACACAATGGGTTGCTCACTCTCAATTCTGTTTTCTAGGACTTTGACTTTGTAAAGTTCTTGCTCAGCTGCTTAGAAGCATACTATCCCGAAACACTTGGTCAGTGCTTGATCCATAAAGCTCCCTGGGTCTTTTCAACTGGTATGTTTAATGGACGACGCTAATATTTTTTGGGGGAAATCTGAGACTGATTGACTGAGCAGTATGGAACTTGATCACTCCTCTTTTGGATCCCGTTGTCGCTACCAAGATTCACTTTACAAAGAACTTGAACGAATTGATCAACTACGTCGACATGTCTGCCTTGCCTAGCTTCATCTCTGGAGACGAATCCAAGAAGACAAAGGATGAAAGTACCAAGGTGGCTGACCCCAAGGCTGGTACCTTGGAGAAGCCTACCTCCGCTGCCGTTCAGGATTACGAGGATATGATCAAGGAATACTCTTACGAGACCGCCGAATGGGCAAAGTCTAAGGACGGCAAGACTGAAGTAGAACGCCGTGACTTGGCCAAGCAATATCGTCAAATGCGTATCAAGGCAGACAGTGCTTTCCGTGGTCCTACCAACTGGGGCGAGAAGGGCATGTTTAAGATTACCGAGGAAGGCCGACTTATTATTGACTTTGGTAGCAACGGTTGGGTTCCTCTTGATATCACCGAGGATGTCTAAAAAATGTTCATCCTGTTTTAAATTTTGCAATGCTCCTTTTTTTTACTTTCTCACCATTGTTTTCATCCCAATTTCTCCCTTGAACACACCATATCCTGATCCGCACACATCAATTTTGTTATATCTGCCATCTGTCGCTTCTTCCACACCTATTCATCGTCTTATATATTTCTGTCTATCTCTCTCTCAGTCTTTGTTCAACGTTACTTTGGTTTGTCCCATACCTTCCTCCTGCTGCAAGAACAAATAAAATAGAAGACGTGTGAAAAAAAGAGCGGATGCTAGACAAAGGATACAATGTATTTGAATGTCATTCGGAAAACAAATGTACAAATATCCCATATTCGTAGCAGCAACAACAACCAAAAATTGTCGGGGTTCTTGACCTGATCCGTTGCCAGTTTCCAGGCATTGCACATGTCAAGTTCTAGTTTCCTGGTGATGCTCGTGCATGCCTTGACAACCGTTGTCAAGTCAGAATCAACTCGTTTAATGCCTGACTGCAACGCTGTCCGAAGCATGGTTGCCTTTGCGCTGTATGTACTATGATTAAATCCAAAAAGTAGGGCATTATCATCATTGTAAAATACATTGATATCATGATGCTCCTGGTGATCGTTACAAGTATCAGCAGATAAAGAGGTTCGTATGGTATCGAGCACCGTGTCGGCAAAGCGATGGGCTTCATAAGATAAACTCGCCAAGCCCTGTCTATGTTTACTTGAAACGTAACCGAGGGTTTCATGTTGTAGCTGATCAAATAAAGGATTTAAGGGACTCGAACCTTTCAGTGCAGTCAGGCCAGCATAGTAATATCGACGATAAATGGACTTGCGAAGACGTTCATATTGACGACTGGTTGCAGTGTACGTCTCTACAATGTATTGTCGTATCTGCCTTTCCAAGCCTTTGTACAATGATCGACTGGAGGAGGAGGATGCATCTGCTACTGCTGCTGAAGACGGTCCCAGACTGTCGCATGGATCAACGGCAGCATCCATAAGTATATTCAATGCATGCTGATGAATGATATGTATCGTATGCAACCACTCTGCTTGTGTTGCGAGGACTAGACGTCTCGTGCTAATGATTGCATCGTTGGCTATCTTTGCCGCTTCTCGCTCCATGCGCTGCAGTTGGCCACGGCTATCCACAGGCATAGATTTGGCTACTTGATACAGCTTCTCTCGGCGCTCAGCTGCTCGTAAAGTTAGCAGTAATTGATCATCTGTGACAACGGTCGGGCCAGTCATCAGCGCCGTCTCTTTCGGTGCCGCCGTCATCGTCCTGCTGCTGCTGCTTGTTGTCCATCGTGACCAAAATAATTTCCATTCGAGCTCGGGTGCCAAATAAATATCTCGTAGCTTCTCTTGTACAGAGTATATCAGCTCTTTTATCCATCTTGTGACCCAGTATATAAATGTCTCGCGCACTTCTTCCAGCGTCTCCAATCTGTCATAAATATAGTCTCGTACGTCCTTTGCACCAACCGTCAAGTTGAGCCATGTCCTCTCGTATATATGACAGTAACCTTCAGCATACGTAAGCGCTAGCCCGTGAGTCCCATGAGGAATCGCAATTGTATGGTCAGAGGCCTGCTCATGAGCCAGTGTTGAACAAACAAGGTATAAAAGTAGCGGAAGTGAAAAGATGAAAAGAAGAGGACAGGTTGTTGAGAGCGTCTTACAACAGCGCATAAAGTGAGCTTTCTATGATACGAGAGTTTTATGAGAAGAGGAGAAGTTATGTGGTTTGTAATGAGTATGGGGATTTCCAGACGACAGTGAGGTGTATGGAGGTCAGAGTGACACTGCCTTCCTAAGCGTGGTTCCAAAAGCGGGAACAACCCGTCCTTGCATAACTGCATCAGAGTGGCTTTGGTCAATTTTGATTAAACCTTGTTCCTCTTTTGCAAACGATGCCAGCAGCAGCAGCAGCAGCAAAGAAAGCAGGCAACAAGCGGCAGCGTAGTAAACGAAATGGCGATCGCGGTGCCAAAAAACAGAAAACCAACAAGAATCAGTCGAGAGTCGTTGCTACGGACGATATGGAGGAATTGTCAGGGGACGTTGATTCATGGGACTGGTCTGAAGTCAAGACTCCCAATGCTATGTTGACCGATGACATGGCTGGATTCCTGTGTCTGGAGGAAATAGACGACGTCCATGTTGAATATGAAATGGATGAAAAGAAGGGCAAAGTGGCAAAATTTAAGGTGAGCCGGGAAAGAAAAAGGGGGATATTGTTGATTTAATAGATGCAGTGAGTGGACTTATAATGTTTTCCATCCACAGCGTGTCAAAAAGGCCAACCGTCTACCGGGCAAAAGGGCCACTCCAGAAGAGCCATTGAGCTTGGGAGAGCATAAAGGATTTTACCACATTGATACTTTTGACGAAAAATTGGCAGCAAGAGGCCAGATTGTAAAGAACGACGATGCAGAAAGCGCTGAAGAGGATACCGACAAAAAGAGGGATGATTATCACGATGATGACGCTGAAGAAGAAGAAGAACTCGAAGAAGTTCCCGTGGAAGATGAAGAAGAAGACGAACAACTTGAGGAAGTGTCGGTTGATGAAAACGACTACGATGAGGATTTAGTGCAGCTTGAAGAAGTTTCGGTTGACGACGATAAGGAGGACGATGATGATGATGAAAATGCAGAGCAAATGGAGGAAGCTTCGGCAGACGAACATGAAGAAGAAGAGGAATTGGAAGATAAGCAAGACAAATCTTCAAAGACTAGCAAAAGGGACAAGAAAAAGAAACAAAAAGATGCCAAAAAAGAAAAGTCAAAGGTGGCGCCTGGTAGCAAACCTGTTGTCAAGCTCGAGAATGTGGATCAAAGTAAGGCAAATTTTCCAAGTGAGGAAAGGTGGAATTTGTGTTTGTAACGGGAAACGATTTAGGTTTTGATGTATCTGGCTGGCAAAATGTTCAGTTAGCCGAACCTATTGTGAATGCTCTCAAATATTACAAGTTTGACAAACCAACGCCTATTCAAGAAAAAGCTTTACCTCGTGCACTCAATGGCAAGGATATCATCGGTGTCGCGGAAACTGTAAGAAGTTATTTACAGTAATTGGGATTGGAATTTGTGATAATTGACGGCGGCTTATTCTATTCTACAGGGTTCCGGTAAAACGTTGGCGTTCGGTATTCCTATTGTGCAATATCTTATCACTGCCGAGAAGGAGAAGGAGAAGCCAGAGGGACTGACGGGTCTCATTTTGGCCCCTACCCGTGAATTGGCAATCCAAGTGAAAGATCATATCCAGAACATTGCCGTTTTTACGGACATCAAGGTGGCTGCTGTCGTTGGTGGCATGTCTCCTCAAAAGCAACATCGTCTCTTGAAACAGAAACCAGATATCATTGTTGCCACTCCAGGTCGTCTATGGGAAATATTTTCAGAGGTCAGTGGGCGAAAAGATGTCGATTTTTAAGCAGCATCAGAACTGACCTGAAAGCTTAGGAGGATGAATATATGGAAATGCTCAAGGGAATCAAATTCCTGGTCCTGGATGAAGCCGACAGAATGCTGGAAAAGGGACGTTTTGAAGAACTGACTAATATCTTGAACGAGCTCTCTACAAAGAAAAAGTAAGACTTTAGTGGATGGTTTAAGAAGTCAACGGGCCAATATAACTGTTCTATCAATAGAGATACTACGAACTGGCCAGAAGAACTTGAAGCCAACAAACCACGAAGAGAGTCTCGATGTAAGACGAGGATGACAACGAGGATGTACTTATGGACAAGATATAACTGACGGAATCGCTGTTTTTTCTGTAGACAAGGGCTCTCATCAAACATTTGTGTTTACTGCAACGTTGAATCAGGATATTCAAGCATTAAGATCCAAAAAGAAGTTCAAGGGCAAAAAGAGAGCACCAGGCTCCATGGCAGATTTGCTGAAAAGGCTGGAATTGGAAAACAAGAATCCTAGCATCATCGATATCACGACCGAGAATCGCGTTGCATCTCGTTTGGCCGAGGCCAAGATTGAATGTCTCAAGAACGAGAAGGATCTATATGTCTACTACTTTGTCACTCGATACCCAGGACGCACCATCGTCTTTGTCAACAGCATTGATGCCATTCGTCGTTTCGTTCCTATATTCAAGCTTTTAGGAGTTGAAGTACTAAGTCTTCACGCTCAAATGCAACAGCGTCAACGATTGAAGAACTTGGACAGGTAAAAAAAAAGAAAATGTTTGATATTATAGACAAATGATAAAATGCTAAAACCTATTCATCATATGTCTTTTTTAAAGATTCAAAGCTAATGAGAAGGCTATTTTGGTCGCATCCGACGTAGCAGCACGTGGTTTGGATATTCCTTTGGTGGAGCACGTTATCCATTATCAGTTGCCAAGAACATCCGAGATCTATGTCCATCGAAGTGGTCGTACTGCACGTGCCAACCGTGACGGTATCTCACTTTTGTTATGCTCACCAGAGGAAATCAAACAGTATCGCTCGCTTCGACAGAGTTTGAGAAAGGGCAAAGACTATCCGGATTTCCCTGTGGACATGAGTCTTTTGAGTGAAATGCGAAAGCGTGTCAACCTGGCAACAGATATCGATCAGCTAGAACACCAAGAAGAAAAGGTAAATCTTCTGAAATTGATGGCTCGGAGGAAAAACATAGAGACTGAAGGGTCACTGATAATGGCCTTTTTCTACTATACATATAGGCATCACACGACGTCAACTGGATGCGCAAAATGGCCAAGGAAGCAGACCTCGACTTTGACGAGGACATGCTTGACAAGAAGAAAAAGGACAATGATGACGACGGACCAAGCAAAAAGCGCAAAAAGGCCCAAATAAATGCAAAGAGAGCTGAACTAGAGGCACTTTTATCCAAACCGATGCTGCCTATGGGTGTCTCCGGAAGATATCTGACAAGCAGCATGGTGTCTGATCTTGTCGATCGTTTGTTGGAGAATGAAGGTAAGAAGTCATCTATAGAGATTATGATTTTACATTTCTGACTAACTGATCGCGCGCGCCGGTAGGCAAAAATACTCTCTTACCCACTTTGGCAACTTCGCGAGCTGTGCAAGAAGTCAAAAAGCATTAAAACACATAACATACACTAGATACTACAATAAATGTATACTAAAGTTCATAACATCTCTTCAATCCCCACAAGGGTATCCTTGCTTGAAAATGGTCTATTGGACATGTTGCCCTGGAGACGTGATGCATATTATCTGATGATGGCCTGACATCGGGTAATCCAGGATCGGCGAAAAAATGACAGAACGCACTGACCAAATCCCCTTCCAACCAATCACTACCACCCCAGCGCTGAGTTGAACCCTCTTGGAGCTTTTCATGTGAACCCAGATTTGCGCTTACATACAAGGAAGCATCTTTCTCTTTCACTTTTTCGGTACTTTTTTTTCTACCATGGCAACCACGTACGCCAAAAGTTCATCTCAAGTCCAACGATGGCAACATCAAGATACCCTCCTTGACGTACTGTTACCCAGATACTACGAGAACGATATGCTCATGACCAAAATCGATACTTACGACAAACATAATGTCAACCAGCCGTTTACCACCTTGACGCAGCAATCCATTCGTTCCCAAGCAGCAAAAGCATCAGTGCCCAGCTACGACCCTGAGCTGGCTATGGATGATGGAAGCGACGCACTGTACGCTGAAGCGCTTCTTAATTCAGAGTTTGCAAAGTGGCTAGGAACGGTTGACGCTGCTGACCAAGAGTCGTTGCAGGCACTCGATCGTTTACGAATGATGGTGGCGCATATTACACAGGACAAGAAGAGTTACTCTGTTTCTTCTTCTTCTTCTCGTTACTTGCTATCAACTATGGAAAACTCATCCAGTGCTGCTGCCAGTTCACAATCCTCCCCATCATTTGGTATTTCCCCGCATCCTAGCTACTCTTCCAGTGTTTTGGATGCAATACAAGATCCCAAGGGCAAGTCTAAAGCCAGAAAATAGGTCCCCTGTCACTAATCCCTAATGTGTGCACATTCACATGCATAAGTCAAACACATTCACATCCACGCTCACTTATTCACTTTACCCGCAATCCCGTCCTTTGTTATCCTTTTTTCCGCAGTTGTCTTTGCAAACACGTCAGCGAATCATCCGATATACGCTTTCCAAAGAGATTTCGCCCGTTGCTATGTTATATGTCGCGATGGAATTTTAAAATTTGGGAAACAAAAGAGATTCCCATGGATTTCAAACATTAAAGTACATTAGCGTTGTTTATGGCTCCTATGACGTATTGATCAGAAGGTACATGGACGAAGTGAGAGAGAGAGAAAGAGAGAAGTGAAGTGTGGGGTGTAAAATGGAGTGACCTCCGAGGCTCCTGAACGTGTATCATTTGATTTCGGGCACTATCACGAATGCTTTATTTATCTGATTTATAGTGAATAGTTGAAGTGAAGGTCTAGAAATGAATGTGATGAAGCTTAGATCCTGGTTTCCTTGACGACCATATATTTGCATTAATGTGGCTTATGTAAAGCAGCATGAAGGACCTTTGACACTTGCCCTTCTTACCTGCCGACCGAAACCAACAATGTCAGAATCAGAGCAAGCCAAGTTGCCACAGGCAAGATTAGCAAATACTCGCTAAACCAGTTAAATGTCAAGGCTCGTTGACAAGTTGTTTTTTTTTTTAGAAACGTTACTACAGACAACGCGCTCATGCCAATCCTTTTTCTGATCACCAGCTGGAATAGTGAGTTTTTATTGTCGACAACCTGTTTGCCCGTGTATATATATATATATATGAGCTCCCCAACCACTAAACTACGCAAATAATAGTCCACCCAATCCGGAAGATATGGATTGGTCACGGCACTATCCCGAATTTTTTCCAGCAAAAGAAGGTCAAGAACGAAAGCAAGTCGAGTTTGCCGATATTGGATGTGGTTACGGCGGTCTTCTGATTGCGTTGGCACCACTGTTCCCGGACACACTCATGTTGGGCATGGAGATCCGGACAAAGGTGGAAGACTATGTGTATGAACGTATCAAAGCTTTACGTGTGCAACATCCCGGATCGTACCAGAACGTATCAATTATGCGAATGAACGCCATGAAATTCCTGCCCAACTTTTTCCGAAAAGGACAATTATCGAAAATGTTCTTTTTATTCCCTGATCCTCACTTTAAGCAACGTAAACACAAGGCTCGCATTATTAGGTAAGAAAAGAAAAAAGGAAGGGGAAAAGGGAGGGAGGGTTGAATTTTCTCTCTTTCCCTTCCCGCCGCCCTGAAGCTCGCGCTCGCACTCGCCCGGTTTATTCAATTAATATTAATTGCTTGCATTACACAAACACAAACACACATATCATTACATGTATTTAGCCCGACACTGTTAGCCGAGTACGCCTACACGTTGCGGATAGGAGGTATCCTGTACACCATCACTGACGTCAAGGAATTGCATGAATGGATGGTGAAGCACTTGGATGATCACCCCCTTTTTGAACGAATTCCTGATGAGGAATGCGTAAGTTAACATTTTGCTTTGGTTTGGTGTTACAATCACTTAATTTGCTGTATCTGACTTTTTTTTGGGATTTGCGCTTGCAGGAGCAAGACCCTGTCGTCCCGCATGTTCGGACAGCAACTGAAGAAGGCAAAAAGGTTGAACGTAACCAGGGCAGCAAATACCTGGCATGCTATCGTCGCATTGAGGATCCTTATCAACCCTAAATATCTTGTTTGTTGTTGTATATATACATATACTATTGTGCGGAGATGTATGTGTCACCCTCCAGAAGAGGGGACTAGCCATGTGCAAAAAAAACAGTGAAAAAAATATGGAAGTAACAAGTAGGGGGTTGTGCATTTCCCGCCAAACTTTCTTCTTCTTTTCCCTTCTTACTTTTCCCCCTTTTATTTTTCCCTTTTTTCCTCTTATCGAATAAGTTAAAGGGAAAGCATCATGCCCAAAGATGAGAACTAGTAAAGATACCGATCCGCCACAACCGCCTTCACCACCGCCACCCACCGTACCACCTAAAGACGTACAATACAAAAAGACTGCTACTGCTGATCCTGCTGCATTGATTGTATTGCCAACAGAAGCCGCAGCAGCTGCCGAAGTATCCAAAGCCAATCGACAACGACGTAACACGAATGAAAAGAAGCAGCCTCAATCTCAACCTCAACAACAGCAACAACCAAAAAGTAGTAGTACTAGAGGACTCAAGTTTTGGAGATCGTCTGAAGAGCGTATACGACGACCATCTTTGCCAAAACTTGGGGCGTCTAGTTTTCGATCTCTGCGGCGGGATGCAAAAAGTAGTGTGTCCGTGCCCCGTCCAAACTCAGTTACTAAACCGTCTTCATCGACGCCGCCGCCGACGCCGCCAAGCGAGGAGGATGAAGTGGATGATATCAAAAAGTCGCTGAATCTGTTGCAGTTTTTCAACCAGTCGAAGCAACAGCGCGTAATTGGCATGGAAGGCAGCGACTATGCAACCTTGGATCAATGCTGTCAAGTGATTAAGGAATATCTGCAGCAGCAACAATCAACAAACGACAATGATGCCGCGGCTACTGCTTTTCACGCTATCCAATTCCTTATTGATCAATACGAGTGGCCGTCTCACATTAAACTTGAATCTTGGATGAAAAAGAATGACATGGCAAGTTTTAACTTTTTTGTTTGTTTTTTTGGGGGGAGGAGCGACTTGTCAAGGCAAAAAGAATTAGAAAATGCTGACGTTAGTTTGTTCGTCCACGTCAGGTGAAGCTCATTTCTGACATGTGCAGCCATCTATGTGGGAACGACAACAACGATTGTTTTGCACCAAAATATGTTTGTGAAAATCCACATCCGCTAGTTGATCTACGGATACAAGAGAACAACAAGAAAGGCAGCGGCAGCAGCAGCTCGTTACCAGATTATGCGAACATGTGGCCGGATCACATGGATCGCAACACGGGACGTTTCCGAAGACACTTTGTAGGCAAGCCGTACTTGACATTTGTCACTCCACCCGAAGACATCAGTCAAGAATGCGCGATCGTATCGGCTGTGCGCGAGTGCGACTCAGACAATAAGGATGTTGTGTTTCACATTATTGTTCGATCTAGTACTCAAGGAGTAAGTGTGTTTATTTATTCATTGCACCATTCCAACCTCCCACACACACACACACACAAATATTTCTTTTTCAAACTTAACAGATCTAAGTAAGTTGAATTAAATAGAAAGCCGAATATTATACCTTGACCGAAGCAGACTTGTACAAGAGTGGCGGTAGTATCCATGTGGAAACGGAAACGGAGAGTAACAACAATGAAAGCAATAGTACCACGATCAAGTTTTCAAGTCCTCCTCAGATGCCGCCGCTACGAAGCAGGATTGGGTCTATTCGTCGCAAGCCTTTCCATGAACAAGACGATTCTTCTTCACATCGAGTTCTGCGCAAAGCAGTGTCAACTGCTCGTCCTGATATTCAGATCCATTCATTGAGATCTCTATCTGCCGAAGCTACTATTATGGCTGGCATGGAAAAGGAACTTCTACGGTTTGACGAGATGGCGGTAAGTTTGCCAAGTAAGCTTTAAGAGGTATCGTTTAATACTCATTTCTTTGATTTTCGACGAATTATTTTACGCAGATACCAAAGAACTACAAGTTTGGTCTTTTGGTTGTACGAGGTTCACAAAGGACAGAGGAGGAATGGTATTCCAACACCGGCTTATCTGATGCGCTGGCTCGATTTCTCAACCTTATTGGCACCAAAATTGATTTGAATGGATACGATGGGTACGCTGGCGGGCTGGATACTAAAGCTGGCGAAACGGGAGAATTCTCGTATGTCTCGCGCTGGCGTGAGCACCAAATCATGTTTCATGTTTGTCCCTTGATGCCTTTGCGCGAACAGGATAAACAACAGATAAACAGGAAAAGACATATTGGCAATGGTAAAAAAAATAGAAAATATTATGGGTTTTCACTCCTTCTCATCTTTACTTTTCTTCTTTGTATTAGATATTGTGTGTATTGTCTTTATTGAACAAGGAGGCGAGTTTGATCCAACTATTGTTCGTTCCCAATTTTTACATGTCTTTATCGTTGTACGACATATCAGTCCGGATTCCTGGAGGTAAGAAGTGGAAGAAGACTTATGCATGAAGTGAGCATACTTTCTAAATTCTTAACTTTCTTTTTTCTGGAATATAGTATCCAGGTGATACGACAAGCGACAGTCCCTGAATTCGGGCCTCATATACCGGTTACCTTACCCTCTAGTCACCTTAAAGATTTCCTTCTTTTGAAAAGTATGAAAAGAGAAAACATATATCTTCTTTCATCACGCGCAAAACTAACGGAGATAAATATAGTGATCAATGCAGAAAATGCAGCTCTAAAAGCGGACAAGTTTGCACAACCCAACATGAAAGCACGAGTTGGTATTCTAAAGAACATTGCAGCAAGTGTTGCCGATGTGTCATCTCGCAAGAGTGGCGAACGTCCTAGGTCGACAGGCCGGTATCGCGAACGTATTTCGCTCGATGTATCAACGCCACTGCCACCAGTTACTATTGCTCCTCCTCCTCCTCCTCAACCTACACCTACTCGATCCCGATCGACTGTTCTCCGAGACTTTACGCGAAGGGCCCGCCTCGCAAGTAACAATACTAACAACAATAACAATAACAACAGCAACGGCAGCAACAACAATACCAAGACTACCAGCAATAGTAACAACAATACCACTAATGCCAATGACGCATCAAAACCACCTTTGCTCAACACGCCCATATCGAGTATTTCGTCTGCGTTCCTGGGTGAAAGCAGACTTCGAGCTAGGGCACAGAATTTGATGACAAGTGTCATGAACCGTCGCTCATAATATTTAAGTTGATGATTCCTTTTTATTCTGTACAATCTGTCCGCGCAGTTTTAAATTATTATAAAACTCGTGATGGTATATAAAAATCTAAGAGAGAAAGAAAGCAAAAGGAGGGGGGACATGCAGACACACACACAAAACAGGAGAGGAAAAAAAAGAACAAACAATATTACATGGTAATACTTCATGAATGTGTAGTGTTGTAATTTGATATAGGATAAGATGGTGGAATCTTGCTAGGTAACGGAGGTAGCGCCGTCGGTACAGGAGGAGGCAAAGAGGTAGGTGGTGGTAACTGTGGAGGTGGAATGCCAGATGGATGATGCCGCAGAGACAAGGACGAAGACGATGTCTGTGCAGCCGGAGTGATCGACCTGTGCACAGACATTGGCGTAGACAGCTCAGTGGAATAAGGCGATTGGTCATCACTGTGAGAAAGCTGCGGTGGAATAGATGGCGGTGGTGGTTGTGGTGTTCTTACGGTGGTGCTGTTGTTGTAATCCTCATACTCTCTCGTCGCTGCTGCTGCTGCTGCCCGATAATGGTGGTTGTCAAGCGATGTAAGGGAGGAGGATGCCGTTCCAACTAGCAACCGTTCACTTCTGTCAGGGGAAGATACGAGGCTACCATCCGATGAACGCCGGCGATAAGCACCGCCGTTTTCAGAGAACGCTTGCTGTGTTGGTGATGAAAGCAATGGAGGGGGTTTTGCCGGAGGAGGCACGCCGCCTGCTTGGATAATATACTCATCGCGTGCCTGCACAGCATCTTTGGAGCGGACCGGCAAGTTGGCCGATAATATAGCCGATGGTGGGCGCCAATCTGCTCCTCGCTCTTTTCCTACGCCCGCTTTTGCCGTTCGTGCAAGTTCTTCGAGTTTCATTATATCATTCGCTGAAAGAGGTGGTGCTGGTTTCTGATCCAATGACTCCAAAACCGTCTTTTTGTATGTCGTTGCGGCTTTGGGGCTGGTCCGCTGAGGTGTGACATGCAACCTTTCCCCACGGTAAGTCTTCGTCATCTTTTGTGCCCATCGCCGTTCTTCCATTTCCTTTTTCCGTAACTCGTTCTCTTCGGGTCGAGTAAAATCAAAGGTTAAAAACTTTTCCTCCATAAGTTGGCGTTCAGGAGATGTTTGTACTGTGTCATGCAAAGATTGGCTTTTCAGGGACGAGTTGATGTTGGATGCGCTGCGTTTTGGATTGCGTTTTCGTACAGTTAATGGGTTATCTTCTAGCAGGATTTCCTCGAGTTCATGCGTCGGATCAAAGTTGGCTCGTTTGCTCTGTAAAACAATCATTCCGTGAGTACTCAAGAAGAAATGGAGATTGCGATAGTAAATAAGATTATTTACATCGGGAATGAAAGGCGGCACTGCTTGCTTGTTCTCAAGTAGATCCCATTGTATGTTCTTTAGCCAGGGATGATTGACAAGTTGCTGGAAACCTTTGTCTCTAAAGCCAAGTCTGCGATTGATATCCCTTGTCAAGAGTCCCTTGATAAAATCAATCGCTTCGAGAGATACTTGGCTGTTCTCTGGAAAGACAACCGGTTTACTGATGATAGCCTGCTGTAAAGCCTCATTGGATTTTCCTCTAAAGGGACGCTGCAGGAGTAAAGGGAAGAAAAAAAAGAAGAGATGATCAGATATTCGCTTTACTTTTACCCCTTCATCAATTCGTTTGCATGCCAATACCTCTCCGAATAGTAACTCATAGCACACAACGCCCAAAGACCACCAATCGACAGAATCCAAATATCCACGTTTCAACAGCACTTCCGGTGCCATGTAAGCCATAGATCCAGCCACGGACGTCAATGGCCTTGACTCTGTAAACTGTTCTGCAATGTTGAAATCGGTCAGGTGCGCGTGGCCTTGTTCATTTAGCAGGATATTGTCTGGCTTGATATCCCTTTATATATAAGAAGTTATATATTCTGTGAAACGCTCCCTTTTTTATGCGCAGTCGATCCCAATTGCAGTATTTACCTGTGTACGACATGATGCTGATGTAGGTGGCGCAGGCTGAGAGCGACTTCAGCAGCGTAGAATTGTACATAGGATTCAGGCATGACCCCTAACCGATCCAAATGAAACCGAAGGTCGCCGCCGAGCATGAGGTCAAGCACCATAAACAAGTTTTCGTCGTCTTGAAAGGCATAGCGAAGGTTCACAATCAATCCGTACGATACTTGCTCCAGAATACGTCGTTCAGATATAATATTCTCCACAGCACGCATCTGAATGCACTTGTTTTTGTTGATATATTTCAGGGCGTATAATTGTTTCGTGCCTTTATGCTGGACAACTCGTACTTTTCCAAAAGCGCCTTTGCCAACTGACCGCAACAAAGTAAAGTGTGACAGGTCCACTATAGAGAGAAATAGAGCCCAGGCGAGAGAGAGAATAGAAATGGATACAAACTTTAGTATATGACCGAGATTCCCTTTTGCTTTCCCCCACCCTCCCCTTTACATCGGCTCTTCTCATTGCTGTTTCTTCCCCTTTTCTGTCCCTTGTACCTTCTCCATCAAGATCGAGCCCATCCTGTCTGCAGCATACAGCGCCCATTGTCAGAAGGTCAGTGTGCAAATTGTGTCGTTGCGTTTAAAAAGACGGGCAATGTTGAAATAAATGGCGCAACACACAAGAAAGCGCTGGTGACAACAAAAGAAACTCGAAAAAAGAAAAGAAAGGGGCAGACAACTGAAGTCGGCACTACCAGCACTGTATTTTGAAGCATAATTTGCGTCGGAAGATAATACAAATTGCAAATAACAGACAAGATAAATGGAACTATAAGTGAAAATAAATGCACATAGCAGAAGATACGACGATGCAAAGGGGAAAGAATGCGTTAGTATTTACCTGCTGATGAGTCGTATTTTACACATAAAAGCCTTACCCAAAGGTATCCCTCGCCAGGAGGGGCACCGGAATTATCCCATCCAGGGTGGACGGCGATATAATACCAATGGGATGTGGACGACCAGGAAAAAACGCGGACGACAAGGCGGGAAAAAGAAATGAAGCATGATGAGCAATTTACTTATAAATCACACCTCGTCCAAATGGTTAACTTAACCGAAGAAGGGCCAGTGCAATCCAAAGAGCCCTTGCTTTATATACCTTGGAAGCTCAGTCACGAATCTCTGATGAAATATTTACAAGTATTTACAGTACCCTCTTGATACAGTGCTCTATCACGTCCGTGGCCAGAAGTAATCAGGTCAGGAACTCGAGCGGTGGTCACCTCCAAAAAGCTGATCAATGCGTAACAATTGGAGAAGAGTTGAGAGCTGCGCCAGCCGCGTGGGAAAGACTGAGTCTGCGTAGGCAAGTTTTTTTTTTTGACTGGTTTAGGATTACCTAAGTAAGGCGACCTTCGGTATGGAGGGACGGCGACCTAAAGGAGAATCTGGACACGCTACCTCGAAGGCACTTTCCCAATATCCTTACCAACTATGATAGAAATATGTTGCAAATTCAGTAGGAGTTAATGATCAAATATAGTCAGTGTAACTAGACCAAGCGCACGAGAGAGAACGCCAGTAATTTTTTCTCTCTTGCCGGTGTCGCACCACTTTCTTAGACGACGTTCAATTCAGACCTTACGCTGCGATGCCCTGGGTGTGTGAAGCTCGTCACCTCTAACCTTACCCATCGAAGTCTTTTCCAACAGCTCGTTACTGTAACCTCCAATTGGGATGCTATAATAAACAGGGTTGCACATTGGGGATCTCAGAAAAAAACATTGGCCGTAAAGTCGGTGGTGCACAAAGAATAAATAAATAAATAAAGGTACATTTTTCCCGCAGCGTAGCAATTCTGTTTTCTACCAATTGTTACAGATATCTCGCTTTATTCACTTTCCGTATAATCTCCTGGAAAAAAAATTTAGAAGCTGAATAGTCAGTACGTATTTTCCTTGGATAGCGTATGCAGCGAGGAGTAAGTGAATCCCAGCTTAGTAACCAGTCGACCAAACACAATAACTTAGGTAACACAAGATCTCTTACATGTATACGTTGGTGTCTATTGCAGAGAGATGCACGTTCTCCAATGATGGAGGTGAGCAGATACTATTTTAAGATTAGGATCTTTCTTAACTTTTTTTCTTTTCGCTATTGCTAACGGAAACCCACATCAAAGAAAGAGTTTAGAAGGTTTATGGCGTCGCTACTACAGTGAGTCTTTTGCTTGCGCGCACTTCTAGTACTAGAAGGAGGAGTAAAAAAAATAAAGGGATCTATCATCGTCCGAGTTAAACTAATCTAAAGTGATGCGATCTTTCTTTGTCCGTGTGTGTATGCATATTCGAAGATCTAAGTGAACGACCTGGAAACAAGGAGTGAGAAACTATATGAAATCTTTAATGCAAGGAGTACAAGTAGATATAAAAATGCAAAAGAGAGACCAAGAATAATGTAAAGAATGATGCACGCTGCCGCTCAAAACCTGTTTAGCACAGGCGCGTGTCTTTCATTTCTTTCTGAGGCCAATGAGAAATATGAAAATGTCTTCCTCCTCCTCATTAATGGAACCCAAAGGGAAGGGAGGAATAGTGGGGTAATGCAGGGCAATATTCAATATGTGCTAGCCGTATAGATAGGGCGAATGTGATAGGAGGAAAAAAAAGAGTACTTTAGCATAAAGACGATCAGCCCACACGGCCTCCGCAATCTTGGGAACAAACAAAAAGGATCTCTCTCTTTCTTGAAAGCCCCTTTCCCGAAAGCCTCCAAAAACCCTGCATATCGCACAAACCCGCATCTTTCTGAACTCGGAGTGGAGGAAGGGATGGGACAAGATAAATCTCGAGGAAGCTCACTAACAAGATATACTGCTTCTTCCTTATTATCCTTTTCTCTCTCTATTATTTTTCTTTTTTCAATCATTCAAGAAGATGGGTTGCTGCCAATCTGCTGAAAGCATCGAAAAGCGACAACGAAGCAATGCTATTGATAACCAGCTCAATCGTGAACGTGCTGACCAGAAACCCGAAGTCAAATTGCTACTGCTTGGTGCGGGCGAGTCTGGTAAATCAACTATCCTCAAGCAAATGAAGTTGATACACGACGGCGGATACACTCCCGAGGAACGCGAGAGTTTCAAAGAAGTCATTTACAGCAACACAGTCCAGTCAATGCGTGTGACATTGGAGGCTATGAATATGCTGGCTATTCCGTTCCAAAACGCTCACAATGCTGTACATGCCCGGATGGTTTTGGATACACCGCCGCAGGTCGAGTCACTGAGCCATGAGCTTGTCGAAGCCATCGCTGCGCTTTGGGAAGATAAAGGCGTACGGGAATGTGTAAAGAGATCGAACGAGTTTCAATTAAATGATTCTGCAAGATAGTAAGTTATTATAAGTCTCATAGAATATTTTAGCTGCTGATCATGCTCACCTCTTCTGTTTTTTTGAAGTTACTTCGACTCAATTATTCGTATTGGTCATCCCAAGTATCTACCAAGCGATCAAGATGTATTGCGTTCACGTGTCAAAACGACCGGTATCATGGAAACGACCTTTGTTATCAACAACATCACCTATCGAATGGTTGATGTGGGAGGCCAGCGATCCGAGCGCAAGAAATGGATCCATTGCTTTGAGAACGTGACAGCCATTGTCTTTTTGGTGGCCATCTCCGAGTACGATCAAGTCTTGGTGGAAGATCCTTCTGTGAACCGCCTTCAGGAGGCGCTGACCTTGTTTGACTCCATTTGCAATTCAAAGTGGTTCACAAAGACATCCATTATTTTATTCCTCAACAAGATCGACCTTTTGGCTGAAAAGCTGGCAACCAGCCCATTGTCAAGATACTTTCCAGATTACATGGGTGGCAGTCAATACGAAGCCGCGTGCCAGTACCTTTTGCACAGGTTCATCTCCTTAAACACTCGTGCAGACTCCAAACAGATATATACACATTTTACATGCGCCACGGATACCAAGCAAATCAAGTTTGTCATGGCGGCTGTCAGCGACATCTGTCTTCATGATAATTTGAGAAGTGGTGGATTGCTTTAACCCTTCACTTGTTGGTTTTCGTTTTTTATTCACATTTTAGTACTTATTTACAGTTTCTCTTTTTCTCTTTTTCTCTTTTTTTACTTGTAATTATTCTTTGTACAAAAGTAAGCGCGAGTCGGTCATATAACGCTGGTATCCTCTATCTAAACATTATTAAAGTTTTCCCAATTTTTTCTCCTTTCAATCTTCAGCCATTCGGTGAGGACCCATATATTTGTTTGTTAAGAAATCCAGTTCTTCTACGCGTTGCACGGCATCGTAAATATGCAATGGTACAAGTGCTTTGCTTGTGCTCGTGCCTTGTCCTTGTTGTTGCTGTTGTTGCTCTTTGAGTACATTTACGCCGGCGTCCAAAACTCGTTTCAAGAATGCCCGAGTTGCGTGTGCCAACAAAGTGCCCACAACCAATCGCTGATTACACGCTGTATACAAGTCGAAATCGGCTGTAGGTCCCTTGAGTGTGCCATCTTTGCCTGTCACCATATCCGTCGCGATTACGCCTTTGAGACGCAATTGTTTCACAACAGACCAGATCCAATCAATGTGGCGTTCATCTGAACTTTCCATGCTGCCGGAATTGATCCACTCGCGTATATTCGCAATGATCGCCTCTGAACGCTCAGAGCGCTCTATTGGGCCAGAAGTGACATCCACATCAATATCCATATCGTCTATACAGTTCTATTAATAAGGTATCCAGAGAAAAATGTAATCTTTCCCCATATTTTCGTACCTTCTTTTGGTTCGTCCCACTGGGGCGGTAATGTCTGCAACAAGTCAGTGATACTGCTAATGCTAGAAACCGCTTTCTTCTTTGAAGACCAAGTTGCTGGTCTGTGAGAGCAATGCTCAGCCGCATTTTCATCGTCTGAAAGAAGACTGCCACAAAATCGGCAATATAGCTTTTCGCCCTTCTCTTGCTCTGCATCAATATCTTGACGCTTAGGTGTGTATCCATTTTCGCGACACCACAGCACGACATCCTTTGTCGTCAAGGCTGCTGCTGCTGACTGGAGTACTTGATCTGCTGTTTCAACCGCCTCCGCTTGTATCCGTAAGCGTACTAGATGAGCTCTGTGCCACTAACCTCAATGTAAGTAACAAGAAAGTTGGGTCTTGTTTTCCAGCTCACCTCGAGTGCTTTCCTTTTGCCAACAGACCACGTGTAATATTGCTTTGCATTGCGTGCACATGTATAAGGTAGTAAATTGGATGTGCCAAGGATCGGTAGACGTCGTACGGCTCCTTTTAACATGCTGTTTAGCAAAGTCATCTTTTGCTTTGCTGCAATTGCTTGATTTTTTGTCATCGTTAGTGACTCTTTTGTCCATGAAAACATTGTATATAAGTATGTATCTACCTGTCGGTGGTGTCTCGACTCTTGCCGGCACAGCTTCAGTTGTGGTTGCGGTAGAGGGCGGCGCCGAGGTACCTCTTGATCGCGGTTTGCTGGATATATCCTTGAAATCTGTATTTCGATCTAACTCTATCTCAATTTCTCGTTCTGAACCCAGGACTTGCTTTCCAGAATGCGTATGATCCAGCTATGTTTGCATTAATTTTATTGTCAGGACATCCATAACCATCAAGTAGCTTACTTTGATTTGGTGAATGATATCAATCGACTTGTTCCGTCGATTGTCCACAAAAAATAATTGCATTCGAATAGGAAATTCGCCCCATCCCAATCTTGTTAATCGAAAAGGCGGTTCTGTCACATCAACGACATCGCGTGGTTTGTAACTCGGATGTAAATAAAAACGCACGCCCGTGATAAACTCTGCAACGCCTTGAGCCTAAATAATTGCGCATCAGTTGATAGCTCCGGATTAAGTCGACAGGCACCGTTCTTACTTGAGGAGGCTCCACTACATAGACCATCCATTTGTGCGAATAATTCTTGAGAGTGGGATCACGTTTTTCTATGATAGATACGATTAATAATCCTATAGCTTATTGTCCACATCATTCAATGTTTTTTTCTTTTCTTACCTGGTGGAACGAATTTGCTAACATTGCCCACAATAATCTTTCGCTTAATATAAAATCGTGAACCACCTTCAGCTTCAGTCGCGGGCAGCACAGCGGCTGCAAAGGATTCAACTTGAGGAGACTGCTCATCTCTCTTTTCAACTGCTTCGTTCTGATCTTGTGTTTGCTGCTTCTGCTGCTCGCTTTTTTCCGAAGTTTCAGTTTGTGCTTCTTCATCCTCTTTTCCCTTTTCTCCTCCCTGCTGCTGTTCCGGTAACGATTTACTGGCTTTTGTCCTGTTTCTGCTGCTTCCTGCCGCCGCCTCTTCCACATCTTTGGCCCAATTCATTTCTAAATCCACGTCTTCCTCAAATACTTTGATGCGCGGCTAATATAGTTTCTGCTGTGTGAGACATGGCTCCTCACGCGAATATATATCGATCGTCCTAATCTGCTTACCCTTTCCTTCTTTGCAGGAGGCCTAAGATATAGAAGAACAATGTCATCAGCATGTTGAATATCTTTTTTTTTTCAACCATTTTCAAAACGATGTACGTACGGTTGAAGAGGTACTGGTTTTGTCACTGGTCGCAACCTCGCCGGATGATCCGGTGGTACTTCACTCTCATCTACGGGTGTTCCACAGCGCAGCATAATCTGTTCATAAGGTCCAAACTCCAAGTCGTGAGCCAGCCGACAATGGTTCAAGAATCCTTGTTGGTTGGCAAAATCGTCTCGTTTACAGGCAGGACACGCTAACCTGAAGTAAAAGTGCATAACATTTAAATACTCTCGGTGCTTGTTCAACCGCGCGTGTCTCGTTCATGCTTTTTACTGTACCTCACATAGACACCATCGCTGCGTCGTCCAAATAAACCATGACTTCGGATAGGTTGCACCGGTCGTCGTTGCTGCTGTTGCTCTTGGTATAATGCAAACGGGTTTGGAACAGTATTGACTGCTGCTGCTCGTCGGGTATAGTGCGGTGAGTTGGTGGCATGTATTTCTTGTTCAATAGCTGTCTGTAAATCGCGCAATGTGGCCTCGGCAGTGCTAATTTCTTTGCGGATCGCTCCTACTTCTCGATGCTTGAGCAAGATCTCGAGATCAAACTGCCGATTGATTATATCCAAAATCTTGACTTTTGTCTCCTCGTCTATTGTTCCAGCCACGATCGTCGACGTCTTTTAGCACTGTTGAATTGTATCTGAACCTTTCATTGCATACCTCGCGGGATCGTGTCTATTGATCGCATTTTTGACAAGGACAAAGTAATTTTGAAACAATGCGAGAAATTGGAAAGGAACCCCGCTATTGGTATAGAAATTAACTTTGATGCAGGTTGTTCAGTTCAGGGCAACAGAAATACAGAGTACCACTGCAAGTAGAGACACAAACCTTCTTTTCAATTAGAGTTCACAAATGAATTATTGTACATGCTTCAATGGGCATTTAAAGCACAGCTAAGTGAATTGTTATGAGAGTTCAGTACGACAGCTGTTTGATTATTGAGAGATAAAAGGATTCCTGAAATTCAGAAAGCGGTTAGGAAACAGTGACATTTGGAAATGTTGAATAATAACGCCATTTTCTTTTCTTTCTTTATATCCGAAGTTTGCTCTTCATATATGAACATCAACGATGACAGATCTTCCAATCATTATAATATCCCCCAAAGAAATTTCCGCTGGATAAACGTTAAGGTGGTCCAGAACGTGGAGAATACGAGGAGGCGGACATGGACAAGAAAGCAACAGGAGCGGTAACAATGGAGGGATTCATGCAGCTCCTTCGCCGAGGGAACACAGGGGCCTATCGGAGGATCCACAAGCAAAAAAGATAGTCGACGCCATGCAATCAGCAAAGACAGCGTCGCTGGAGAAATTTATCGAATCTGCAGAATATCGAATTGCAATAATGGTGATTGCCTTTACTAATACGCTAACGTTTTGTTCCTTAGATTTATCAAGTTGAAGATGAAATGCTACATAAACAAACAAAAAGCGTTCTTGGAAATGGCCAAATGCATAACAACGGGAAGCAGAAAGTATTCCAAATGTCACACTCAAGGAAAGCCCAAAGCATTGTGAAGAAGAAATGGAGACCTTTGCCACCAGCTGATAAGAACGATGGAAGAAACATTATTATTGAGGCATTCTCCCCTACCACGACGGGCAAGAAAGCGGCTCCCCCGTCAAGCAGTTTCGGAAAGTCTTGAAATGACACGTGTGCACTCTAAAGGTATTTTCGTGAGACAATACAGACTACTACGGTTACAAGGATTTTTAACAATGGAGTTTATCTCTAGAAAACAAAAGCGTTCCTGATATTCATTGACGAATACCTTACGTCCAAAGTCTGTCCGAAGTGCAACGTCAAGACGGTACAGAACAAATACGAACGACATGGTCCGAATAATACGAAAAGTGCTCGCATCCATGTTGTTCTCATTTGTAAAACTGCAGTACGGTGTGGAACAGAGACCATATAGCGGTAATAAACATCAGGAACATCTTTTTCATATGCATCACAACAGTAACCAAAGACTAGATGCGTTCAAAAGGACCCCGCCCTGATCCCCACCTTCAACCTCATCCCTAATACCCATGTGGAAAGACTTGGGTGTACATTAGCGCCCAAAGTCTCAATTTCCTGTAAATTGGACTCGTTAAGAGATAAAGAAAGTTCCTTGATTTGGGTATTAGCGCAAATATGGAAAGGCCATTGCTAATCATGAACTTTCTGTGGCCTCAATATCTACCGTGGATGTCTAAAATCCTGCAACGATTCGAGGCCAAAGTATACATCACAGAAGAAAAAACAGAAGATTACGTAACAAAGGCTTTCGTGCATCGAAACGTGAAGGAGGTATGTCGTAAAGAGGACAGCAATTACGCTGACGTCGCCTCTATTGCTCTTCGAAAGATCACTACGACAGCGCAAACAAAACTATCAGTGTCCTCTTCAATTCGCTAAAGGTACAAGTACGGCAGGTTATTGTCTCGGATCTGCATTGAGACTGTCACGCTCTTTCACCAAGCCGCTCCCGGAAACAGCCATGAATCAATTATCCAGCTTAATCGAGAAAACAACCCAGGAGCTCAAGGATGGAACATTCAACCTCAAAAGTACACCGATCCCAAAGGAGCAAGGCGTTTACGATTCTACCTGTGTACAGTTTCCAAGCCAGACACATAATGATCGATTCACAAGCATTCGGGAAACTACCGTCGCAAAGTGGATTGAAAAAAGCTGGTGATGCACCCGTCAGTCAAGAAAATGTCCGTTAGGTATTATTTCGAACTATTTGACATGATAAAAATCGGTTTCCACTCTCGAGAGCCTGGAGACTGAAAAGGTGTATTTTGGTAAGCGCACTTAAATTGCATTGTCTTTAATCTCCTTGATATGAACATATTTTTCACAGGGATTGCATCAGAACGGATGGGTATGATGTGGAATTTATATTCAAAAAGCCGAAAAAGACACCCATCCCAGAAGTGACTCCCTCTATGTTTCGTCACCTTGCGACTGACCCTCAAACCGTCATCTGGGGAGTGGATCTCGGCTTCGACAAGGTCTTTGTAGCTGTGGAGGCGGAGGCTAATACACCTTATCGAATCCGCCAACTGACAGCTGAAGAGTATTACGACACATGCAGTTATAACAAGGCGCGGCACACCCGCACAAAGTACTTGAATGAAGATCCAGCTATGAAGTTGATCGCTGACAAAATCTCATCTTTGAAGACTTCTTCTCTGGCGAACCTGACCGAAGCTTTGGAATATCGCTTCGAGCATCACAAAGAAATTTGCGAAGTTTGCGACAAGGATTTTCGGTAAGATCCATATGAAGGTACACATGAAGTCTTTTATGGCCTTTCTGACAAGCAACGTACCATAACCAAAAGTTCAAATCCTACGTCAATAAGCAAAAGGGTCTTTCTAAACTGGCATGCTACTGGGAGGTAGCAAGAAGGACGCGAATCAAGCCGTGCCGCTAGACGGAAACAACCAGACTCAGCCTGCTACGACGAAGCTTAAAAAGTGGCGACGTAAAGCCTCAGATGATAATCCTGAAACGGATATTGGGAAAGCTACCATCATTGCCTATGGCAAAGGCACATTTAGCAGTTCCATGGAAGGCAAAATAACGGCACCTACGAAATGCATCTTCAAGGCTTTGTGAAGCAGAACAAAACATATGCAGGTACAGTTACAACTTTTGCTGCTTTTCTGACTGATGTTTCCAAGTGACTTATTTGCAATTTCAAGTGGCCGGTCACCACCGTCAAAACGGACGAATATTTGACGTCAAAAATTTGTCCCAAGTGCTGTCAAGAATCGGTGGAAAATGCCAAGGGTATATATAACACAAGTCTCCATGCTGTTCTTAGATGTAAAATATGTAGAACAGTATGGAACCGAGACGTTATGGCCGCAACAAACATCCTAAGGTTTTCATCTATATGGCAACAAACGATGACAACCGCCCGATTCCGTATGTAGAAAACCATCATGAATATCTATAGTTGACCTGCAGATATCCAGTAACTTATTAGAATTATTTATGTATAATATAATTTACTATTGTCTCAAGTTGTATGCCTCTGATATTCGTCTCCACGCCTTTCCACCAGTCACTGTCCTGTGGTCCTTTGCCGGCATGCTGCTTGTGCGCAGTGCGTATACTAACTGAACCAATCCAGCTTCGTTTTCGGGCAATGAAACTGGCCGCTTTCCCGTGCTGCTAGCGTGCAAGATTCCCTTGATTTGCTTCAAACACCTCTGGAAAACTTGCTTGTTTTGGAATTTCTCCCGATGTGAGGCGGTACCCAGCCTGTATGAATCAATCTGCTGGCATAGATCTGCCATGTTGGAGTTGGCCCGGTTCATTTGTATCTGCGCCATCAATGCTTTCTGTTTTTTTGTGCTATATGTTAATAAAAGCTTTGCTCATCGTACATCAAAAGAGAGAGAGAGTGAACTATTTCTCTCTCTCCTTACTCTTGTCCTACCATCATGCCCTCTGGGTCTACCGGTGACACAGGCGCTTTGCCACCATCGCTGTTCTGTCCCGAAAGCTCAATCAATGTTTCCGTTGTGGGTATGCCAAGCTCGTGCAACTGAATTTGTGCATCCGGTGATAATCGCTCTTTAGCTGGTACTTCTGTCAGAAAGCCTAGCGCCATAAACACATCCGCTGCTGTCCTGCTCGACTCTGTTGATAGCACTTCGCGGTATATCGTTCTTCGGCCTGTAATTAAGTGTGTTGCTATCCACTGTGCCAGTTGCGGCACAATGCTGCGTGGTAACATGGGTACTGCTTCCAGTGCTGATAAGGAACAAGATGTGATCCAGTAGGAATCAATGGTGGGGTATATGAGGGACGCCAAAAAGACAAGCTGCTCGTAGCGAACAGAGTTGCTTTCCATTGTAGCCATGAGTCTTAGTTGTGCTGCGCTGCCATCCATTTGTGGATATCTTTTGATGACTTTGCGTTGTTCGTAAAAGTTGAGGATGGTGTTGAATTGCTTGCCCGCAGTGAGTCAGTTTTTACTTTGCTGTTCCAAGTTTTGCTTAAGGTTCCCCTCCAAGCTCGCACGCTTACCTCGTCAATGTCCCAAGAAACGACGAATTCCCGTTCCAAAAGTTGTACCAAAAATCGGAAGCGATCGTTGAATTCATCTTCAATTACCT
Source organism: Rhizomucor miehei CAU432 (assembly GCA_000611695.1). Taxonomy (NCBI): domain Eukaryota; kingdom Fungi; phylum Mucoromycota; class Mucoromycetes; order Mucorales; family Lichtheimiaceae; genus Rhizomucor; species Rhizomucor miehei. The sequence goes on from KK099956.1 coordinate 198,940, forward strand.
TGTCCTCTGTAAAGGACAAATAGACAACTGCAAAGAATGCATCCAATAAAAATACATCGGTGATCTATATGTCATTGTTAGTGAAATGTCAACTAGCAATTATCAATTGACTTGCCTGGTTAGCATAGTAAGAAAGGGTCATCACATTGTCGGCATGGTCGTTTACTCGGATATTTGTATCGTCAGTGACTTCCTTGTTCTCTATAATTAAGTTCTTGGCTTCGTCTAAGAGACGGAAAGCATAGAAGATAACAGCATCTGTATCTTCTCCATCTACAAATAATAGGGGTAAGAAAACACTCAGGACTCTTTGCTGACAGTGGCAAACATCATTTTGTTTTTTTTTTTACCTTGCCAATCAACTTGGTAACCACGAAGAACAAGTTCTGTTTTGAGCCAGGTTGCCATGTCCTTAATTTTACCAAAAGATACGCCGCTGGTAGCTCTGCCATACAAAATAACAGCTGCCACCAAAGACGCAGGTGATGCCACTAAAGCCTTGCGCTGGTTGATCTGTATTTCACGAGTAATCTTCTCGACAAGCGTCGCTTCGTCGTTGGGATCCCTAAGCGACCCGCTGCTTGCCCTGTAAACTTCCTCGGCAGCTTCTTGCACGCTGACGAGCGGACCGATACCAAACAGCACACGTCCCTTCTTGCGCACGGCCTCGCCGCCTTCCAGAATCTTGTTGCGTTTATCCATAGCTTCACTAGGTCGCATGACGCGGGTAGGCGCAGAAGCCCGGCGAGTACTTGGTTTCTGATCCAGGACGTCGTCGAGAAGATACGGCAGCTCAGGGACATTTTCGAATGTCATATTGATGGGCACAAATATCACATCTCGTTGTACTCTGCGTGATGCGCTGATGGTGCTATCTACGCTCATGGTTGGGCTGATCAGCGAGTCAGGAGTGTCCGGAGTCGCTGGTGGGCTGTTTTCTAGACTGGCTACGCGAGAGACTGTAGGTGTTCGCTGCTGATTGGATTGCAAGGTCGATTCTATCACCATTTCAATAAGACCGTCGTTATAGGCTTCCTGGTACTTTCCGGTGCGACTGCGAGACTTTTCCAGGCCAAACGACAGGGCACCGTGCTCGCGAAGAAGGACTTGTGTATAGGCAGCCATTACAGCAGTGTTTAGAGGCGATCGTTGACTCCTGTCACGCTTGATATAGTATGCACCAGCCAAGCGGTATATGTCAGAGATGGGACCAAGTTGCACAAGAGCCTCGTCGCAGGCAAAAGTGGGCACAGGTAGGTGATAGCGGATAGCAACGTACCAGACCAGCAACGGATCTAGGACACTTCTGGTTACTGGTACATATACCACTCGCTTTCCAAGCATGGCAGCTCGAATCTAGTTTAAAACAGAATTTGGTGAGTTGCATCGTCAACGAACAAATGTGTTATCCACCTTACATTTCGAATACTATCTTCATGGATACGGATGTTTTCAAACAAGTCATCGAACAGAGACTTTAAAAAGTAGCCCGCAAACCAAACGAATGCCAGTTGTGTGCGTTCGCTCATGCGTGCAAGAATTTTCTACACGCCATTGCGTTAGAATATCTTCTTTCTTTTAAACCAAGCAACTGGCAATACTTACAATGGCTTCGTTGACAGCCGTTTGCTTTTGCACGCCAGCGTTCTTTGTAATCTATGTCGAGAGAGTTAAGATCCAAATGATGATATTAATTTGACTGCATTTGGATACCAACCTGAAGAATGGCCTGATTGACACGCTTATCATTCAGCACCACCACCTTGATACTTTCATCGTTGCTACCGACTTTGCGTCGCCATTTGCCTAACTGAGCCCTCTTGTCCTTGTCTGCATTGAGTACAGTAGCATCTTGGCACCAGTCGTCCAAACTGTCATCCATATCGCGTAACCAGTCTTCTTCATCCTGCTCGGTCCTGGATGCATTGTTATGCAACACAGCTTTTACTTGTGCAACCATGCGTGCAGTTCGAGTCGCTATTTGGTCACTGGAGAATACACCGCTCTGAGCAGGCGTATCAATCAAACGATTACTCTCGTAAGCTTGCAGTGCACATGTCCAGCTGGAAAGAGGCGATGGTAAACGTAAGTCTGGTTCCTGGCATACGTAGTAATGGACACCGTAGCATGCGTTCAAAAAGTAGCTTTTCCAGAAAGCATGGTCTGCATCCCGTGCTACAAGGCTGTGCGGATCTAACTGTGGCGTACTTTGAAGCTGATATGAAAGCTGTGCTGCATTTGTGTCACTGACGCTAGCGTGCTTGAAAAATAACTTCGCTGTCAGCGATAACTTGGTAGCCTTATCAACGCATCGACTGAGACGCTGTGAGCTTCGCTTTCTGTTCCTTGCCTCGGCTATGGTTGTAATACCATTGCCGCTCATATACGAGGATGCAGCTGATCGTAAAGAATTCATCATCGTTTTTGCGCGAACAAGACCTCCAGTGCCGCTCATTGTAGATGCAAAGTACGTTTGTGAATTTGGCAAATTGATACTCGTCGTCTTTGTCCAGTATTGTCGTATTGGCTCGTACGCTTGTTTCCATACGAGGCAGCGCTTGGAAGCCATTGTCACATGATAGATGTAAGGGAAAGTGGTCATACTAGACAAAGAATTTGCATGTATGGACGTCTTTGATGATGCATTGGTTCCGGCTGAAGATCGCTGTAAAGATGTTTCTTCCGTCGAGCTAGAGTCTCGGATAGGCGAAGAAGACGTTTCGACAGATACTCCACTCGTCCGCTGTTGCGTAGTACCGCCTTCGGTACCGTCATACTCTTTGGGCACAGAAAACTTTTCCTTTGGCTCGGTTATCGTAGCTGCACAGCCCAAGATCATCCTCACAGCGTAATCGACTGGCACGATATCTGCAGCTAGATCGCCATTCCTGGAAGGAATCACCCGAATACCTCGTCCAGTAAGCAAAATTGTTCCGTTGGTTCCGTTTACACCATCAGCCTTGAAAGGTTAAGAAGGTTATTAAAAATAGAGGATTTTCTTGATCTCCAGCGCCCACTTACCCATGCTATTAATGGCTCAGCGATGCTAGGACCAATAGGACTGAATCGCATAATAGCGACAGGATATTGATGACCACCCGTTGAACGCTTTCGCTCCACTTCACGAACAAGCATATGCTCAGCCAAGGACTTGGATAATAAATAGGTGTCTGGGTACAAGTTCTTGAATTTCTCGAATATAACGGACGGGTCTACAAGATAATATTATCAGAATCGAATCAAGCATGTCCTTTTTCCAAAATAAAACATTACCATTCTCCTCAGATCCTAATATTTCTTCCAAAGCTGCTGTAGGTTCTTGATTCAATGGGAGGAGTCTGTCTTCGTACGCGACACCAGAATAGCTTTGCAGCGGTGACATGTGGATAAAGGCAGAAAGCCTCATGCATTCGTTGGCGATCTCTACCAAATTCATAGTGCCCAGAACATTGGACTGGCACGATCAAAGATTCAATCAGTGATTTTTTAGTAATCATTTTGTCTTGATCCAAGCTTACCTGCGTCGCCAGATCAAGTCGCTCGTTTCCGTCCACAACAGCTGCGCAATGGAAAATTACATTCGTATTTAATACAAGAAGCTTGCGGTCTTCCGTTGTGAGTCCGAGATCACGTTGTAAGAGATCGCCTTCTATTGGATGGATCTTTTCTTTCATCGTCCTGTCGAACAAGGTAGGTCCCATAGATCGACGAAGTGACACAAATGCCTAGTCCAATAGTTCAGTTTTACGCACTCGCTAAAAACAAACGAATCCACCATGGTGTGCTGCACCTGCCTTGTTGGACAGTATCTCCTCTTGAAGCCGTTCCTGAACCGTAGTCCGCCCTCGCTGCTGAATGGGTCGCACGAGAATGAAAATCTTTTTGACGCCAGTCATCAACAGTTTCCATAACAGCGCTTTGCCGAGAAATCCTGTTGCTCCCGTTAGCAGAACGGTCTTGTCATGATAAAAGGTTTCTGGGTTTTCGTCGTCCTCTTGTTCCGCTCTATCCGGATCGCGCTGACGTGCTTCCTCTACTTCTGCAGTTGATGCTTCGTCTACTGTTGGTTCCGTCGTTTCAGCTCGTGGCTGTTCCGGTGCGGGTACTTCGATAGTCTCTTCTTCAATCAAGTCATCTCGATCGAGCGCCTCCATATCCTTGACCACGTCGAATACGGTCGGCGATCCCGGCGCTGCTGGCGAAGAGGGGCTGTTCATACTGAGATTTGTACTCTCATGATTTGGATCGGTAATCGATATGGTGGGTATGTCAGTCATAAAAAGTTGAAAACTGGTGCAGAAAGCAAGAGGAAAACTGCAAAGCTCAGGTACCAAGTTCCGATCAGTTTGACTGACCGCTCGGGCTTTGTCCATCTCGACCCACCCAGCCCAAATTTACGTACTTCCTACCGAGCCTAGCCAACCTAAATCGGAGAGCCATTATCATGAGTATTATGATATCTTTGAGTTGAATGCATTAGGATCTGCGAATGAAGAAGACGAAAACCCCAGCCGGACGTTGCCCGAGTATACTTTTTATGATGAAAAGAAAAATGGAGCAAGATCTAACTCGCTGTTTATTCAAGGGTTATTACATATCACCATTACATTACACTATGTTATATCATTCACCAGTCAAGCCGTTGACTTTAAGTTACTGACGCTTTATATGACTGACGTGCGAGATGGAACACAAAAGTATTAACTGCGCCACGCGTCGCACAAAGTAGACTTGGCTGGGCGGTGAATGATTGTGCGCTTTTCTTTCAGTTGCACACACAATCCATAAAAGCCAGTAAATACATGTCTCTTTCTACGTCAAGCTACAACTCTGTAAATCCACCGACGATACATGCATCGACTTGGCGCATAAACTACCAGATCATACATAGACTCTTATTCTCGAGTGCCTGTCCGTGCAAGAATGCAAACGATGGCGAAATATTATCCGGCCTAGTCCAAGCCTGTGGCGGCATGTTTACTTGGACAAAGATATAGGTCTACTTTCCGGGTGCCTTTTGTTGCGCAAAGATTCCCGTGTTGCGAAGTACCTGAAAAGGTTGACAATCGACTGACGTATCGAGGACCTGGATCCTCTATTAGACTCTTAGAGATCGCTGGTGCCTGTAACATTGAAAAACTTTGCAAGTATTCATACTTTCGTTTTCACTTTTTACATATTTGCTAAACCATGTCAGACCCGTTGTAGCACTGACTTTGGGTATGCCATACAAAATCACATCATACATCGACATGACACCCTGCGCCGCCCTCTTGTTTATATGCTGGCTTGGTCCTTCAATGAAATACCTCGAAATCGCCTGCAATACAACTTCAGACTGTGGATATGACGGACTATGCAACGGAGACGTTGTGCGTGACGTTTTGAAAAGCTGCACAAACTTGGTTTCCCTAAAGGATCACGGCGGATATGCTCTCGGATTTACACAAGAACATTGACTAGACGATATTGGTCATGGGCCGTTTAAGCTAAAGAAGCTACATCTAATGATAACCATGGCAACGATCCCACAGCTCCGTGAAGGCCTGCTTGTTCACTGCGAAGGACCGTTAAAAGATCAAGACATTTTTATGCTCGACCAACACAAACAACTAGAAAGGATCACCGTGGAATTGTCCTCGTTCGTAAAAATTTCAGATTATCGTAATCACGACATATGCTCAGCCTACAAGCTACCTGGAGACGATGACAACTACAGCAATTATACGTCTGCATCAGTTACGTATATCTGTGTGTGGAACAATATCTGGATTGCATAGAAGAATTTGCATAGAATATCGATCTTGGAGGTCACTCAATGTGAATATGATTATGCAATGCCACTTTTTTGATCCCTACAGCATACCCAGCCTTTTTAAAAGCTGTCCTTACATTGAGGCTATCGAGATCACGGTCGACAGTGCAAACGATGCAGAACACAACGAGTCACTATGCGGAACTTACAGCGACCGCGAACTTTGCAATGACCATGATACTCTACAGAAGCACTTTCTCAAGCTTCGTCATATGATACTAAAACTAAAACAAGTTGAGGCAGTACAGCCAGTTCAAGTGCAGGAAATGGTATCAGAAGCACAAAGTGTGGCACACTTTTACATTTGGAACGCATCACCTTAAAGAATATATATTCTCTAGAAGTTCCCCTCGCTACGCACTTTGCTTGATGCAAGAAAATCAAAGGAACGACGGAATGGTCTGTGCAATCCACAGCTCAAATGGAATCACGGATCAGCACCTTTGTGCCCTTGCAGAAGTTCCTATCAAGCGGCTTTACCTCAACTGCATTAACCTTACCGATGCCTGGATCGATGCTTTCAGGTCATGGAAACAACTGGTGTGGATGGATATTGTAAATTGTTCAGGGATGCACAATGACTTTGTACGCACGCTGACGGATACGAGTCCAACGTTGAACTACCTTTACATTGACGATCCAACAACAAACATCAGCCCTGGCACGAGAAGCTACATACAAGCTTTGCTGTCTAGCAGAGAAGGATGTCTCGTCTTTTCTCAGAGATAAGCGTCTAGGATCCACAACCATCGTCGCCTGCATCCAGTTTCTTCTTACATGATTACGTATATTATGCTCCTTGTTATAACAGTAAAATATCAAGCGTGTATGAGGATGATAGTTCTATCCGATAATTAAAGCATGTAAATATTTCCCTTCCATTCTTTTACTTTTACAATGTAACTGATCCCACTCAAGAAAAGATATTGGGATACTAAACAGTGCATCTTTTTAACCCTTATTTCCAGATTGAGCTTCCAACGGACATATCCGAAAATACAGAGTACTTCTACATTTATATCCCTTCGATCTTGCGATGCTTTTACCTTTCGTTCCGCTTGTCGTATACGCATACAATGGATAAAAGAATAATGTCATGGATAAATATATTAACAATGGATAATCAAATCAACCTATAAGTTTATACGGTTGCAAACATCCTATATCTAAAAGGAACATCGCTTAAATGAATAAAAGGTCCCAAAGAACAAATTATAAAGCAATCGGATAAATACTCATCCAAGAACCTTCTTTAACAAGAAGGATAACGGATCAACAAAGATCCATTACATAGCAATTGCACTTAATAATTCATCCAGCTGTACTCGATGAAAAGATATAAAGAGTAGCTAGACATTAGCAGTAGAAAAAAAAGAACAACAAAAGTGTTTCTATAAAAAGATACACACAATCTCACAAGACTTACATGTCCCATTTTACTCTGCTCTCGAATTATCTCACTAAAGTGCGACTGTGTTCTGGAATCCTCCGGCGACGGCTACAGTTGCAATCATGAAAAGCCAGGTAGCCATAGGGATATATATTTGGCCTTAAAAATGTCGGGATGCATGGATGATTTTGAGTTGAGGAATGTTGGAGAGGTTCATGGCTTGACTGAGAATGGAGAAGCATGCGGATATCATGGCCTGGGATGCGACGATAGCAGTCAGCAGAGACATCACTGGAGGTCGGCGTCGGTCTTGACCGTGACTGACGCCGAGGCCTAGCCATCACGAAAGCGAACCAGAAAGCTGATGAGGAGGTGGGGACGGAGGCAAAGAAGGCATTGCTCCAGGCGGTCCCAGTAGTATCCTGAATCAAGTATGCTGCTTGTCCAATGTATGCAATCAAAAGGCAGTGATGAAAATATAGTAATGAATTGTGTCAGCAAAAGTGATCAGATGAATGTAGCAATTGGATGGCCAAAACTTAACAGGATGAGCAAATCCAATCCAGGAAAGACAGATGGAGGAAGCATGAAAGTGTCCGAGATCAGCAAAGAGTGCTCCAACACCAGTAAATGCAAGCGAAGTGCCGCCCATCATTTTCCAACCCTGTCGTCCATGGTTTGCAAACCAATGATAGATCGAGTATGCCAGAAAAGCTTGAAAGTCTGATGCATCTTAGTAGACCATGTTGTAAATACCGCATTCCCGAATTGAGAAGAAGTCAGATGATCACGATAGGTGCAAAGGTAACTGCTGCAATCTTGGTTGTTCCAAAAGGTTGGATGGCAAAGATAACAATGATAATAACTTCGGCAATGCCGGTTCGCATAGCATCTGTGAGTTGAGGTGCAGCGACTTTGAGACCTTGGATAGCACCAATGACTACATAGAGACGCAAATGCCAATGTGAGATTTATTGTTGACAATCATGTGCGTGTAATGTTTGTTGTTAAATGTTACCTGTTCGTGCAGGTGTTAGTACGCCATCAGCAAGTACCATGCAAACAAAAGTGATAGCGAGAAGATGGATCAGATGCCTCAAGAAGTTTGAGTTCTCAAGCCAATCGCGGAAATTGCGACTGAACGAACGAATATCACTCGTAGGATGTCGACTAAAGCCATGTCTGACGCTGTTTTGGTGTTCCAGCTGATAAGTGCCTTTTTAAAAAAATTAAAAGGGAAAGTCTATAATAGTAAACGAACTAAGCCGAAGTGGTTTGCAACTTATGTAACAAGAAAGTAAAGAGTACAGGGCGAATGTACCACCTTCACCTTTATCATCAGCAGACAAGACAAACACGCAATACTTGGTGGTGACGACCCAGCGTCAAGGTCCAAATAATGACTGAGAGTGCCCCCAAGATAACTTCACGCGCTGGTGTGAAGATGATTGTGGACGAGTATACGTACATTGGGGATGTTCCTAAAGTCGAGTTGGAGAAAAAATATCTTAGTTAACATACAATTCTGAGCAACACCACGTTGTCTAATCTTACCTATATCGCCATATATCACACCCACTGGTTGATATGCGAGGTATAGCATGACATTTTTACTAATAATCTATCAACTGTAAAATAAAAGATAATAAACATGATGATGATGATGCCAATTGGTACATTGGTAGAAACTTACAGGTCGAGAGGAACGTCAGTGTTGGTCAAGACAGGAATTGCTTGTCTGCACAGAGTTGAACATTGTCTTTTCCTTGTACTCGATAGAGCTCTCTTGATCAATGTCTACCATTTCCTTCTCATTCATCATATTGCGTCTTTTTGAAGAAAGTATGTAACAAGTGTGTGTGTGTGTGTGTGACAAACTTGAATGAATAAAGGGAGATGGCCCCGAAAAGGGCGATCGCCGATTGTTTGTCGCTTTTTATACGGGTGTTAACCCAGCTGGCTGGCTTATCTGGCAGGAACACACACCTATACACAGATCAACCTTGTTCTTTCCATTCCAATGGCTTCAACAGCGGCGTCCGAATGCCTGGATTTCAGATATGCATCCTAGTCCAGCAAACAGCAGAAAGTGCGCATCCACATTATGCAAAGAGCGCGTTTGTGTCACCACAAAATGCCTCAAGTGCCACATTGCGTTTTGTTGCTACGTGCATGTACAACTCTTTGCCATCCTATATATACGCGAAAATCGCGCAACACACAAAAGCCTCCATCATTACACAAAAAAGAAAGAAAGAAAGGAAGAAAGAAAAGATCACGTACGCATCTCTGACAGACAAGATAGACATATACGCAGAAATCACGCATCTATGTTTATGGTTACAAAGCATAACTTGATGTGCTAAAAGAATATTCTTCTGATCCATCGTCCTGAATCGTCCCAGGCTCGTCGTGTGGTATTAAATCCCATAGTTGGTTCTCATTGTCGGTATACTTGCGTTCATACAGTAACACTACTGTGCCCTCCTTTTGCCAGTTGCCCTAGATTTACATATGCCAGGATCAGTTTTTTTTCTTTCTTTCTGGTTCTTTCACATACACAAACTGATATATCGTTTGATCTACTTACCCGAATGTCTAGGACAAGGTTGGGATCCACTTGAGGATATATGAAACCATCTTCTCGATAGTACCATCGTTGGTTGTGTGCATCCTCAATCATTTTTCGTTTGTACTGGATCATTTGTTTATCACTTGCGAGCTCTCCTGTAAATCATTGACGTACGTCACATCATCCCAGTTCTACTGCGCGACTTTCGCTGGTTACCCAATGATTACCTCCAGCAACGTCGAGAACTAAAAAGCGAAATGATTAGTTGGCCGAGTATGTATTTACACAGAAAAAAAATTCGGTTGTAAAGTTACCAAGTCCAGAGCACTTGTTGATAATATAGCCATTGTCATACATCCACAACTGGTTGTCATAGTTTTGTGATTTCTTTGGCCATACTACGATCTTGGCAGCCGCCTAAACGACATTTTGCAGGTTCAGACAAAGCCTTCTACAATTTGTAAGGAGAAAACTGTTTTCTGACCTTGAGCGAGTCACCCTGCACATCAAGGACCATCTTGTGCGGGCATCGTGATTGAATGAAGAACCAACCAGAGGGGAAGTTACTCATCTTATGCAGGAACGTGTCAAAAACCAATGTCGACCCGTCGATCTTGGCCCGCATGCCATCTTTAAAACTCCTCAGATATTACAGCGTTGTTGCTCAGCGCTTAACAAGTCCATAAGTGTTCGATTATGAATTTTTTACGTGCAAAAAGAAGATAAAGAAGAGAAGGAGAAGAAGTAAAGAAAGGTTTGTCTGGGAGGATGCTGCAATAGGATGAGACGGGTAGGGGAAAGATGGGGCGGGTTGGGGCGGTAAAGCCAAAGGTGAAACAAATCTACAGAATGATACATTTGCCCTTCTTTGATTTGCCTTCGGTTGCTTGTAGCTGCTCTTTGCGAGCCTTGATACTCCTCATCAGCATGGTGTACACCTCTTCTACGTTTTGTCGGGTCTTGGCTGATGTCTCCAGATACGGGCATCCCCATTCCTGGGCAAGTTGCTGACCTTCCGAGGACGATACTTTGCGCAAATGAGCCAAATCCACCTTGTTACCAACCAAGATGAATGGTATCTATACACACAGTAATCTTGTTGTGAGCTATCCAAATTATTTTCTGCCTTGTCAGATAACCCTTACCGAGTCGTCATCCAATACTCTTAGAATTTGGTCTCGAAATTCCTGCGTATGCTCAAAGGACTCGTGCTCGCATACGGAAAATACACAGAGAAAACCTTCGCCAGATCGATAGTAGTTATCACGAATCTAATCCAGGAAAAGTAAAAAAGAAAATGAAGTCGCACACTTGTCAATATAAACTCTTGGTGCTTTGCCAACGTAAAACTCTGTTTTCGTTCTGCATACCGCGGCATATTCTTCCTGTCCAGCTGTATCGAGGATATCTATTTGACACTCTTGACCGTCCAACATGACTTTCTTGCGATAAGCTACAAGATGTGTGTAAGTCGATGGAGCGACATCTTGTTGATGCGGGGGCGATGGTACATACAATCTGCCTTTGTTGGATCATATTCTTCTACAAAGTCGCCGTACATATACTGCAGCGTTAGTGCCGACTTGCCGACACCGCCAGAACCGACCATAATCACTTTGTGGAGGGGTAGTGTCTGTTTCGACTTTTTGGTCATGATTGCGTTAAAAGGAATAAACGAATGCGTTAAGAGGAGTAAGCGAGGAAGTGAGTGAGTGAAAAGAGCGAAGAAGAGAAAAAAAAGCGTGCAGGAAATTCAGCGATTGGCACTTGGCACCTGCTGAGACACTGCCTGCCTGTAATGCCTGTCCGCTGTTGTCAAGGATACACGGTTGCTAGCCTTAATCCGATGTCGTTCTCTTTTTTCCTTTTCCCACCATCTTTTTTTTCTTTTTCATGTTTTTTTCTTAGTCAGGTAGCATATCGTATAGAGATAAACTCCATATTTGTCTCATACTTGGATTAAAAGAGATGCATGGACGTCTCGTATTTCTTTTTTGCATTCTGCGTGCAGGTGCCATTCAGCGTGATTTGGTGATACCACTCGTGGTACGTAGTTTCAATTGACAACCGACCCACTTTGCGCGTTACTTTACTTGTCCTTTTCTTAATTCCATTGGTCAATATAAACTTTGATCCTCGCTCTCCATCTCCAAGCAACAAGTGGTCCCCCTCCCCAGACAAAATATTATACTGTGGACGGCAACGGGAAAAGAAGAAAACCACAGACAGGAGTGGATGGTCCCATCGGAGCAGAGAGATGCCAATTTTCAAATTGAGTGTTACACAAAGAGTACAAACGAAAAACCTTTTACTTAAATTAGCTGCTGGCCCGCGATATTTATACTCGAACAATTTTTCGAGCATTCTCTCTTTTCTTCTCATCCCTTTCGTTCCTTTCACTATGAAGCTCTCTGCCGCTACCGCCTTCTTGTCCTTTGTCGCCTCCGCTCTCGCTCAATCATCCTCCGCTGCTAACACTGGCACTCCTAATGCTGGTGTTGCTGTCACTGCTCCTGGCCTTGGTGTAAGTTTATCTCGACAATTGGAATCTTGCATCCCAAGGAGAGAGATTCTCAGTTTTTCTACAACAATCCTATAGGTTGTTTGGACTGCTGGCAAGGCTGAAACTGTCACATGGTAAGGGATAATCCTTTCTCTCTCCACCTCCTTTGGCAGAGTAACAAGAAAGAAGGATGAATTACTTACATATGAGCATTACAGGACCGTCCTGGACAACACTGTCCAAACCATCGATTCCATTGACTTGCGCAACGGTGTCTCTGCCAACTTGGACTTGATTGGTACCATTGGCACCAACATCCCCGTTGCTCCCGGCAGCTGGACCTGGAACATTCCCTCCACTGTGCAGACTGGTGGTTCCTGTAAGTTTTTCACCCCGCACACAGTCCCTCAATGTTTATTCTTTTCTCACAATTTAATCGCTTTGCAGATGTACTTGTCCTTAACAGCAACAAGGGCTCCACCTACTCGCCTTACTTTACCATCATGGGTGCCGCTCCCAACTCCAACAGCAGCATGCTTCCCGCTCCCACCGCTACCGCCTCCGGTTCTGCTGGCTCTGCTTCTGGCTCTGCTTCTGGCAGCGGTTCCTCTGCCTCCCAGACCAATGCTGAAAACGCTGCATCTGCTTTGATGAACTCAGGTGTTGCTGCCGTTGCCATGGGTGCAATTGCCGGTGCTGCTGCTATCCTCTTTTAAGCTCCCACCTTTCCTCTTACTTGTCTGCTACTTAATCTCTTTTTCTTTTCTCTCGTGTATATTCTAGAGCGTAAAGTAATCTCATTACTCCATCCTTCTTCTTTTTCTTATTTTTTCTTTCATATCACATAAAGCATAGTTTTCTTATGCTGTAAGAAAAAAGAAATCAGTCTTTCCTATTGAACCGGAAAGGGAGGATGTAGGGGTATATTATGTATATCTAGGAAGCCAAGTCAGGGTTGAGATCCAGGATCCAGAACGGATCGCCCTGGTTTGCATCCTCGCTCGGCCGATCAGACGCTTCTGCTTTGCTACCCCTTCGTCCTTCATCCATGGAAACTTCGCTTTCTGAGCTTTCAACTGCAACGTAGTTGTCAATTCAACTAATCTCCAAACAAATTTGATGCTATCCCCTCCCCAATGGGATATATATACTTACATTGATCTTCTTGGCTTGGTGGTCGAGAACCAGAGTACTGCCAGTATAATAATCCTCTCCTCATTCGTTCCTCGTCTGGATACGGCTTTTCAAATCCAATCTTCATATCTCGGCTCATCAATTCAAAGTTTGGCGGGGCCGATGTGTATTTTGAGAGTTTGGATGCGTACGACAGGATGTCCACAAATTCCACATTGGCTATCAAAAGGAACATGTTAATGAAACGTATGGATCTTTGACATTATGTTGTCCAACATTTACATTGCGCAGCGTATTTGATCTTTTCGAGCTCTTTTGATGCAACTGTCAACTCGTGGTCGAGATCTTGACGCGCCTCGTTCAGCCGTTCCACTATATGTAAAAGTGCCTCCTGATGTTTCTGGATCTCCTCCTGAACGCGCAAGATCCGTCGTTGCCTTGCCTGATGTTCTTCAACTGTACAACAAGGTTAAGCGATGGAAAACATTCTTTTCAAGAGTCTTGGTCCAGAGTGAGGGGGGGCTTACTCTTTGTCAGGGCCGCTTGAAGCTTACGGTCAGTGTCGCAAATTTGCTGCACGAGCAATTCAGCTTCTTTCTCGTCCGCATTAGCGCTCTCTGCAATCGACGTTAATGCTTGAAAGTAGCGGTGGACAAGTGTGGAATATTCTGTGAGTAGATCATTAACTTGATCTCGCAGTGAAGAGTGCATGTTTAGAAGTGGTGTCACAACTCTCTGTCCGCCAGGTCCCCCTCCCCCGTTTCATTTTTTGCATTTCCTGCACACACAAAATATAGAGAAGTAAACGTAAAATGATCCATCAAATGTGTGAAAAAGATAATACAATAATCTAAGTTTCTATTGGTTTTCATTGTAGAAGGGATAATCAGTGTATCCTTTAGCATCACGTGTGTAAAAGGTCTCGCGCTCGTAATCATTGAGCGGCCATCCGTTCTTGAGTCGCAGAAACAAGTCTGGATTGGCAATGTAAAGCTCTACCAAACCCCATCAAATTATCAGTCTCGTCAGCTACTTTGAATGCATCCTTGGGTTCTGTCGAGTAGTTGCCAGAAGAAATAAAAGGACCTTTCCAGAGCTTTCGGAATTTGTCCAGCGAATCCTTCTTGGTATCTCTAGGCTCAACAAAATGCAAATAAGCCAACTCTGGATGCTTGAGTTGGAGTTCACTGGTAAGATATCCCCAAGTTTCATAAGGAGTATCGTCCTCCAGGCGAAAAGCGAATAGCAGTGCGTTCAGGTCCTACGGTCTCCACCATTGCGCTGACCAGTTCCAATGGGAAACGTGCTCGGTTCTCTATAGATCCACCATACTTGTCTGTGCGCTTGTTGCTGGATGTGTTGATGAACCTTTATAATATAGCTTGTCAATAACTGTCACACATGTTGTATACGACGGTGATCACTTTGCAGTTCTCCAACACTTACTCATCAATTAGGTATCCATTGGCACCGTGGAGTTCAATACCATTAAATCCTGCTTTGATAGCATTTTCCGCTGCTTTTGCGAAATCTTCATACATTTTATGGATTTCTGCAACCGTCAATTCGTGAGGCACATCGTATTGGCCGCCCCTGATGGCTATCGGCGAAGGTGCCACAGGTTTGTTGTGATCAGGCAATAGCTTGGCCGATGTTGCACGTCCCACATGCCACAATTGGCAAAAGATGACAGCTCCTTTTGCATGCACAACATCTGTGATCCGTTGCCAAGCATCGATCTGGTCATGGGTATAGATACCCGGCGAGAAGAGCACTCCGTGTGCAGCGCGGCTGATGGCTGTACCCTCTGTGATTAATAATCCGCCCTGCGTAGCCCTCTGCTTGTAATATTCCTGTGAAAGCGTGCCAGGAACACCGTTTTTATCGTTGCGAAGACGCGTCAGAGGACAAAGCACGACTCGGTGCGATAATATATGGTTACCAAGTCGTATCGGCTGAAAAAGTTTAGATGCTGCAGTCATTGTGTACAGAGTAGAGAAAGGGACAAGAAGGAATAGTGAGTGGAACAAAAGGGTCCTATATAAGTCTAAAAGGTATATTGTCCGTCACCTTCCCCCCAACCTGGATAATATGTTGGCCCGATCGGTTACATACATTTCTTGCCCATCTTCGATTCGCTGTTATACTGCAATTCAACCTTTTGTACCAAGGATGGAAACGTCCTTTCTAAAAGTCTTCTTGATGAAGATGATCACAGTAATAATGATAGTTATGGATATCCACAGCCTCTGCTAGATTTGATTACCAATGTATTTGTAAGCAGCTCCACAAGAAGCTAGTTGGGTACTTCAAAGCGAATCAAAAGGGATTTGGGGTTTTATTTTGATTAAGGTAGCTTATTCAATTATTCGTCAGCAGAAGTCTCTCTGCTTAGTCACGCTGGGTAGCACTCAGGATCTGGAGGATACGGATAAACAGGTTGATGATATCCATGTAAAGACTGACAGACGCCATAATGTAATCTTCTGGCGAATAACGGTTGAAAATCAGGTAGGTATCGAATATAATGTAGCCGGAAAAGATGATCACACCGCCAATCGCCAGGGCAAGTTGGAACCCTTCAGAGAATGGGAAGAAGATTTGAACAATGGAGGCGAGCAGCAAAATACAAATGCCGCCAAATAGGCTAAAAGGCAAAAAGTTAAGAGTCAGTCCCTGGCTAAGTGCATGTAGTACTACCACTTTGAAATATCCAGAAGACTTACAAAGGTGCCATTCCACTAAAGTCCCATTTGGATTGAAGCGTAAATATTGTCAGTCCAAAGAAGACACCGAATGTAATGATAAGCGCTTGCATTACAAGCTTCTGATCATACAATGTCACTAAAAGCAAAAGCAAAGTATATCTTAGCGCAACAGACGGGATGGAAACGTAGTTTTGATATGATTTACCTATGGTGCCAACAAGATGGCTTTCCATTAAGGTAAAAAGAGCTAGCAAGCCATAGTTCAAGGGCGTTGATCGTGCCTTCCACATCAAAACGAGGAAGATACCAAGAGAACCAAACATTGAAGTGTACAAGAGCCATGGGCTACAATCATACATATACGATTAGTTTCTTTATTTTCTCAACTCAATGGTTAGAATAAACCTTACTTTGTCTGGACATATTGCTTCACTGAGGTGTTGTACATGTAGATTGCCGACATAACTACTGTTCCAAGAACCTGTACCGTCAAGATCGAGTAGACCTTTCGTACGAACGCTATACCACTTTGCAGTTAGGAATTTCATTTCGTTTGTTCGTTTAAGATTTTGGATTACCCATTCTAACTTCAAGTGGGCTGTTGGCAACAGACTCCTTGTAGAGGTCATCGCCTTCTTCACCACCAAGGAGCGGTTGACGTGCTTCTTCCTCGTAAGCTGGAGGAGGTGCCGGATATTGTTGCTGGTACTGTGCTCCGTATGACATTAGGGAGTGAAAAAGAAAGAAAAAATGTGCTGAGCAAGTTGCCACGGACGCAGTTGCGAGAAAATTCACTTGCCCATTCATGCAGCGAAACTGTCTGACATCTTTGCATGTCAGCTGGCTTGTCTCCAATGTATGTTTGATCTAACCCACAAGATAATATACTCAGGCCCATCAATGTGCTTTTTGTCACTGTTTTACACGAAATATGGCTTGTCATGCTTCAAACAGAGAACAGTTGTTTCATGATGGCACATCAACGAAAGATAAAAGTATAACAAGGCGTATTTCCGTAAGAACCTTATCCAACTATGCGGGTACTATGGTCAGTCACTGCACAACAGATTCAATACTCAATAACTTGTCGCTATGGCTATTGTCGAACAGCTGTATTCTCCATGCATGCACGGAAAAGGCGACTTTTTTTTCTTCTCCTTTGACTGCAAACTCAGGTCTCACACGCCTTTCCCCGCAACTATGCCAAAAGCAAAATCTTCACGAAAATCCAAAATTATAATCAACAAGGTGGAAGCTGACAAGGAGACCAAGGTATCCACTTTCATTCGGACGATCCCTTGGTTGGATTGCTAAAGCTCTGAAATAGGCATCGTCAGCACCCGAAATCAGCAAAGATCAGAAAAGAAAGGAACGACATGAAGCGTGGCTAGAGAGTAAGAGATTCGAGAGACGTTGGACCTCTTATATATTATGATCGCACACAGAGAAACACCTAACACGATCCCTTGCACAGAACTTGATCATTCTTACAAGACAAAGAAAAAGTTACAAAAGCAGAAACGCAAACAGTTGACAGCCGATCTTTCCGAATTCAATGATATCTTAACAGCTATTCAAAACGACCAGTCTGCAGCAACAGCGACAGAGTCATCAGCACCAAAGGCACCTGTCAAGTCTTCAGATAAATTCCGTACAGAAAAAGCAAAAAGACGAGCAGAACTTGAAGAGATGAGTCGATTCCAAAAGGTGCTCAAGCTCCCGGCGTTCCAACAGAACCCACTCGCTGCGATCCGACAACATGTTCAGAATACCTTTGGCAACCCTGCGCAGCAAACTTCTTCCACCTAATAGAGGACGCGTTCATATCTTTTTTATTACATTTCTTATCATTCATTTGCATTTAATTGTACATCGTTTTGCTTTCAGAATTGCAATGTAAAAGTATATTCCAAAAGGTATCGATTACCCGGAACATCTAATGTGTCCCAAAGCTTTTGAAAGGCGGCATAATATGTCTTTGGATCGTTTGTGATGATTACATATCATGTGTTCAATGAAAGGGGAAAAGGTCCAGGAGAAGAATGACATTGATATTAATACCTCTTCTAGAACACTTCATCAAGTTGGGTGCCACATCTCGGGAAGGAGTTTTACTTCCTCGAATTCAATCTCCTTTTGTTTCTTTTTGAGGTATCCAGCCACAACTCTTGATTGTTCTGTTGTTCTTGATCCTTTTTTTGCCATGTCTGCAAGATTCACTCGGCCACTGGTTTTAACAGGCACCTTGGAAGGCCAAATCCGCCATCGGAGGAAACTCTCAAAACACCTCTTTTTCATCGATGTGCTGGTCACGGATACCAATGAAAAGGAGCAAGGTAGAATAAAAAGAACATATTATCTTGTACATTGGCAACCATCAACGACAGTGTCCTCATTTTGAATCATCAAGTTCTCTTCCGATGCGACGACGGAACAATGTCGCTGCTCAATCTAAAAAATAATTACAAGGAGGCAAAGTTGGGTGCTATCATTCGTGTTGAAATCGGCCTACCTACAGATACATCAGAAAATACCAATAAGCCATACAAAGTATGGCAATCGAATGCACCCTTGATTACTGTGAAACCATACATGGGCAAACATGCATTCCACGCAGACCCGCCACTCGGCAGCGATGGGCCCAAAGATACACAGAGACAATGGGATGGAAGCTCACGACCAAAATCAGAATTGTACTGCAAATTCTGGATAAATCAGCGAGAATGTTTACGACTTCCCGACTGCCCCTATCTGCATCCATCAGAGGAAGAATACCATCAGGCACGGAAGCAATGGATCGATGAACGTCTAGCTGCACGAAAAATCGCAACCCACAATCCTGAAGATCCACATACATCCAAAAAATCGCATGCGCAACGAGCAATGGTGTTTGCACAGTGGATCCAGCAGACATACGGCAATATTTTGCAAAAGGATGACGGTAGAGGAGGAGGAGTACTGGACATTGCTGGAGGCAAAGGTGAAGTCTCCATGTTTCTGAGCCATGGATACAACATTCAATGTACCGTCGTTGAGCCAGAAATGAGGAAACGACCTCGACATTGGGTAGGACGGATACGGAGGTTAACCAACCGGATGGTCCGCAACGAAGATCCATCCAGCACGACGCCAGTTCCGGACGAATGGCCTTACGAGAGGGAACCCACATACATGACAACATACTTGGATGATGCATTTCTCAGGCAACACACAGATATTGTCGACAGCTCAGCGTTGCTTATAGGATTACACGCCGATCAAGCGACAGAGCCGATAGTGGATACAGCACTGAAGCTTGGTAAAGCTTTCGCCGTGATACCCTGTTGTATCTTTTCAAATGAATTTCCTGACCGACGTCTTGCGAACGGCCAACCTGTCGCCACGACCGAAGATTTCATACAGTACCTATGCGAAAAAGATACCCGGATACAGCGCACATACCTCGGCTTTGAGGGCAAAAATGTAGTTGTTTATTTAAAGCCTTGATATTTTTTTCGATGACGACGATGAGGATGAGGATGAGGATGTAGCAGCAACGACAGGCTCCCACCCATCGATTTGCTTTGCGATTTGTCGAGCAACCGCCTTTACCCCAGCATAGTCTTTTCCTGTAACGCTGACAATAACCCGAATATCTCCACCGTTGCCCGACAAGGGATAACTTCCAATCTTAATATTCTGTGCTTGCACCTTGTCCTGGATCGAGGATAAGAATGCTGCAATCTGTCCCTCCGTCTGCCTTGTGGCTACTTCTGCTCTGTGAAATGCAATTGCTTTTCCTGTCTTGGCTTTCATCAAGTCTTCCAAGTGAGGACCGAGGGAATCGAGGAGCATTTGAAAGAGACGAGGGACGCCTGGCAAGATGTAAATATTCCTGTTGACAATAACAATGGGTACCATAAAGTTCGGATTGGGTCGTAAAAGCTGGGCAGGATGAGGAAATATCGCCAATCGGTCGTATCCTCGGATATCCGTTACTTTTCTCTTCTCGAGCATCTTTTGGACTCGCTGGAATGTATCGTGATCCAGTTTCATCTCGAGGTCGTATGCTTTGGCGATGGCTGCATAAGAAAGATCGTCGTGCGTGATACCTTGACTTTTTATTTGAGTGTGCTTGGATAACAGCAAAGAAGACAATCATCTTATTTTTTTTCTTCTACCTATGCCTCCACTTGTGAATACTACATCGTATGTTGCTGAAAGTTTGCGTACACACTCGGATATTGCTTCCATATCGTCAGGTATCACTTCGACTCGTTTTAGTTCTATGCCCCTTTCGAAAAGGAATTTCGCTTCAGGCAAATGGAGAGAGCGTCAGGTACCAAATGGTAAACTGGAAGAAGAGGAGCACTTTTTGTTACCAAGGTAGTGCGAGTTGGAATCTTGCGTCTTGCCATTCAGAATTTCGTCCCCAATGACGCAGCAGGCTGCTGTAAATGTGTTGTCATTTTCCTGTGTCATGCTCCTTTCGAAGCCGGTGTCTCAAAACCACTCGAGCTCTTTCCAAAATTCATGCAACCAACGAGAAACAAGATGAGAAAAGAAAAAGAAGTCTGTTCTGCTACACGCGCATAAAACTATAATGCATGCCAGACTTGATATATGAAAATCCTGGTATGCTTTGAGTATTTCTATCGTATGCAAAACAATTTTTAATCGAAAAGAAAAGTCACCATCTGGGAGCCATACCAGGCTAACTAAATTTGAGACCGCAAAGGAACTGACAGTATATGACGTGCAGTGCGTCAAAAGTACTTTGACATTACTGAAGACCTAGCTGTAGAGTCGAAAAAGCCTTTGACCAGGCGAATACAACGAAGTTTTTAAAACTCAAGACGGAGGGAGCTCTCACATTGAATACTCTCTCTCGGCAAGAAGACCAAAGTTCCGCGCAAATTCCAAAACATGTCGATACATTGTTAGTCCATACTGAATAAAATGAAGTTTCCGCGGCATGCTTTTACGAATGCCGGACAGAAATATGAATGAAAAAGTAGAAGAGTAGAAAGAGGTAATGTTCCTTTGCTAGGTACATCTTTACACAGACAGATGCTAAAATCTTCGCCGACACAGTTCCCACATGACTAAAGACCCTCGCGCAGTCAGTTCTTCCAGTTTGTTAAAGAACATAGAAAGTATAGTAGCACAAGAAAAAAATGGTTGTGGTGTATATTATGTAAAAGGATTGAGAGCACAGAAGAAAGGCGGATATTTACAAAGGACAGTGAGGGGTTGGTTTGGTGATGAATATACTCTGTTTTACATTTCTTCTTCTTCAGGATCGGGCAGCTGAGATACGGAATTTCTTGGACGCGTTTCCAGAATCGCCCATGAGGACGATAATGTAAGAGTTCTTGGTCTCGAGATCCGCTGGTAAAGTTACAGTTTGTGCGCCCTTGTTGAGTGCGAACCCCGATGCCAAATCCCAGTCTTGTGTAATACGTTAGCGTCAGCGCACAGCTCTTTTGCATTACCATGGTGTGAGAGAACTTCATAAAACTTACAGAGATGCTCGTTAATGGAACCAGGTTCGAGATATCCAAGCTTGATAGCACCACTATATATATCTGTTTAGCGCGCGACAGAAAATAAAAAAAGGGTCCTTTGTATCATACTTACGTGACACCGTCCGGAATAGGCTCACCGTCAACAGTTGTCTCCCTGTTTCAAAAAAAAGACAATAGGTTAGCATATTTAGTGTTCATCTTATATATATATATATCTACCACCAGGTTTCCTTACCACTTGACAGTGTAAGTGCCGCCAGCACGCCATTTGGTATTAGCGTTGGGCGTCGTTCTATACCATGCATTATTCGTGTCAGTTATTCCATCCTGTTAATTTATATGTAACCATGGGTTTTGTTGACTTGCATGGTTGGATTCCAAACAATGGCAGAGGCAAACGGAAGAATAGCAAAGACGATGCAAAGCAAAAACAAGCTCGATCTCATTGTTGAATGGATGTTCTTTGTTGTTGTGGAAGGCAATGAAGGAAGACGAAGGAAAATAAGAAAAATGACCGTCGGTCTTTTATATGCTCGCAAAAAGTTCAAATCTCTCTCCCCACAAAACGCAGGTCGCACTTCGCACTTTCTACCAAAAATGGTATGTTTCCTTTTTCCGGCTCTTTTGTTTTTCCTATATCGAGGGCTTTGTCTGTTCGCATGACTTGGTTATTTTTTGCATTGCAGACATTTTGCGCTTAAAATAACAACATCAAACGCAAACAAAGGAACACTTTCCGAACCATTCCGGTCTTTCTCAAGCCTTCGTTGGCTGTCACGACAATGGACCCGTGTTGCTCGCTTTTTTTTCCATCCAAAGCGGTTGAGGGGTTGGGCGGCGCATTGATGATTTGTATGTACATCTCTCTGCTGATCAGCGCCAAAACGAGTCGCATGAGTTTATGATTATTTTAGCACCTTTTTTTTCCTTCTTGCATCATTGTATTGTAACTTTTTTCGAACGCAAACCTTCATGACAACTGGTTTTCTCTGAGCCACCTCTATATTCAATGACATATCTGCGATGCAGAGCAGGAAATATATGCGTCGCAAGTGCTGTAAACAAATCAATGACTGGCTGGCCACATACATATGATCGGAAGGGGGGCTGTCCGTTGTTGTCAAATGAAAGTTGTGATGTACAGTATGTTGCCATGGAATCGATACCGACGATGCAATCCAGGTTTTGTGTGTCCGAGATTATTCTGAAGCATGGCGTTGCTATGCTGTGTTTGCTAACAACAAAGTGAGCTATCTATAGATTGTTCGACTTTGCTGTTTAGATCTACAACCATATATGCCCGATACGCGTGACCTGAATGCATAAATTTCTCACACATGCACACACAGATGTTGCACATTCAAAAGTCTAATAATGTAAAAAGACAAAGCCCATCCAAAGTTTCTATTTTAAATGACAAGAGAAAAACAGAACAAACTTTAATTATGTCACTTGGGCAATTCAGGCAGGACGCATTACGTAGGAGGATATACACGGATATGATGCTTTGCTCGTGGCTGCAAGACTGCACAGAGACAGAAATGGAGAACTGCCTGTCTATAATTGACATTTTGACCGACTCAGAGATTTCGTTCGTGCACTTTGGATCAGACTTTACAGGTGTCATCTGACCCAAGCCTGCTACTTAGTATACATGCATCTTCTTAGAATATTCACCAAATGTGTACATTTGAATAGAATTTTCCATTTTATTTCGCAAAGTTATTTTGTCAACGTTTACACTGCAAAAAAGTTCTCTTTTGCTGAGCAGGATGCTTGTTTACGTCTGAGCCTCCCAATTCTCCTCGAATCCTGGACCACCGCGATCCCAGTGACCTTCTGTATCTAGACTTGCAATGGCTGTGTTTGTCCAGGCTGACCCCATCGGCGTACCTGAACCGTAAAGAATATAGCCAAGTGCACAGGCGCGAATCACCTTTATAAGATGCATCTCGCTGACAAGTGCAAGATCAATAATCTTGGTCCATGGGTTCTGAGGCCAATCTGAGATCTTGGATGACTTGTAGTTCAAAAGGTAATCGATATTCGTCAGCTTTGGACGACCTGTGACAACATAGAAGTAAAGGCTGGCTGCATAATGCGCATGCAAAAGATCGGCGGCTTCTCTTGCAGAAAAGTACGGCAGCATACTGTGAAGTGAATGGATACCCGTGAGCGCGTGAAGAAGGAAGAAGTCCATCTTGAGCATTTTCTCGCGAACACCTGATGCACCGAATAAGATCATGGAAGCCTCATACAAGTCTTTTGTTTTTGCTTGAATGTCCTGAGGATCGTCTATATACAGCCAAATTAGCTGATTCGTCAGTAACTCTCTGTATTGTAACACAAGAGCCCATCCAATTTTCCCAGGCTCACTTCTCACCTTGCACTCGCCACTGCGCAGCATAGGTTTGCAAACGTTTCATGGCATCTTGGTTACTCCTGAGAGTGCCAAATTTGTTGTCGTCTGTGTACTTGACAACACCATCTAAAAGATGATCTTGTCTCACGGCATCAAAAAGCACCAAGACCGAGTTCTTTACGCCTTGCTCCTGCTCGCTTGTACGATCCACGGAAGCATCGGAAGAGACACCGAGCGAATGAATCAACTGGGAAGTCAGCTTGTCCACAGCTGACGAAGCAGCATCGACAGCGTCAATTTTTCCCTCCTGAAGAGGAGCCTGGGTCGGAATGAGTTGCTTCAGATGGTCTTCAGTGCATGCTGTCAGGGCTAAGGCTTCAGCGGCAGTGTCCGGTAAACTGAACTCAAATGCGTATCCCATGTGGATAAGTGGATGGTATGCGCCTCCCAGGAAGCGTGCGAGCATATTGTCTGAAAAAACAAATCGGCGCACTGTTTCGATCATGCCGTGAGAAGATATTTCAGCCTTGAAAAACGCCAGATAGTCGCTGTAGGCATCAAGTACACCGAGGTAGTCTTTGTAATTACTGCGATCCAACTTGCGAGTGACAGGATTGATCTCCCGCTGGTAAGAAGAATGGTCATCATAGATCTTTTGAAGCTGCTCCATGTTGGCGCCCAAAGAATACGCAGTAAGTACATGATGCACAAAGTGGCTATATATTTTGAATTTAAAACACAACGATGAATGGAAAATTTATAGGCGCGTATCCTTGTAATCACTATTGCTTACTTGTGGAAACCACGATCATTGAAGAAGACACTAAATTTGACGTGATTCCGTTCCAAAAGCTCGGCAGTAAACTTTTGAGCTTCGGCTGCTATACCTGGCATCACGAATTTGTGATCACTCTTGTTTGTGGGTACTTGAGGTGTGAAGCTGCTGGACATCTTTTTTGGGATCACTGATCTCTTTGTTGCAAAAGGGCGATGAGTTTATATACTGTGGCATTTTTAACCCGCCGAACTTCGTCTTTCCGAGTCATGTGCGATTTGTTCTGCTTAAGAGGGAGCAACAGGGAATGGGTTGTGTCCGAGCTCCCGCGCAAGTTTTGCTCATGCAAATGACGCTTGGGATGGGTTTTCATTAATATTATTAAGCTTTCATTAGCCACAATCATTGGCTAGTTCCTGGGATAGTGTAACGTTGAAGAGCAATCGGTCCGAAATTTCCCTACAGGAAACCTGAATCCCCTGCTGTGATTATTTACAAAGTACATAGCGTGACAGATTTGTACTCCTTTGCTTTGTCTCTATTATGTTACGTATAATTAAGCTTACTTTCGTTCACCATAATGCCGTTTTGTAAAGAGTAAGCACCATGTTAATAAAAATGACTCGAATTTTTGCAAAGGAAAGTATCATTTGCATGCTATATCTTATGACTTGTAATTGTGCTACATAAATGCTCTCTGCAGGCAGTCAATTGCACTTCTGTTGGGTTCAATCCATACATACTGAAGCGATATAGTTTGCGTACTGAAATCAGTACAAGCTCATACATGCTCATAGGAGTCTACCGATCTAGCTACAGTGGAACCCGTTAATTTCAGGGCTCCGGTGGAGGCATTTTTCCATTAACGAAACTGCATACCATAGTGAACTACTATGTACAGCAGCATGATCGTTCTCACCAAGACTCTCAAAGTAAAAACAGGAGCTTCAAATCAAAAGGATTGAAATTAAACAGGTTCCACTGTACGAAGCATGATAATATCGTGGTCAATGGAAGCACATAGGCTAAGACCGCGGTGGTAGTTCTATTACAGCATCGCTAAAGCACTTCTATTTTGGGCGTGTCAGTATGTAGTTAAGAAGTAGCTATCGCCGATGTCAGCTTCGGATAACGCCCAGAAAAACGGGTCTTGACGATACGATTGGCCGTGGAGAAAAGCTTTATGCATATATAGTGTTATATACTACGGGGAAATATAGAGCCCATAAAGCATGACAAACGAAGGAGCTTCTTTTCCTACACAGTAGTTGCGGGTTGTTAGGTAAATGCTCTTTGGGCAGATAATCACTCGTTGATACACATGTTGACTGGTCTATATCCCTATTCGAAACGATATTAAGCAGTGCACTGGACTAAGTGCGGATTGGAATGAACACTCTATCGATTAAGGTGCTCAAAATTATGATTCAATTAATGGGAACAATTGCTAGCTAGGTCTACAGAACTTTCATCTTCGGTCTATCGGCTTTGATGTCTACTTTCAATATCCACAGAGACTAGCTGAAGCCTATATTATCATTCCGACAAGGAATAAGCTGCATCCGTCATGATAGCAAGCACAGTGTCAATAAGTAAATGGCTAGATTGTCAGAGCTTTTATTGTCTTTTTCATAAGCATACTACCGCTCCAACGTTTATTGTGATCAGCATTTACTTTATCCCAATGTGCAGCATCTGACTGATAGAAAAATTAGAAGCCCCGCATGAATTTTGGGCGATATTTTAGTTGTTCCATCAAATGCGTCCAGACGAACATAAAGCAAAAGAATCACGACGATACCAAGCACGAAAAAAGCATCAAGGAGACGCAACAGCAGCCGAAGTTGCAGAGCGGCGGCGGGCTGCAGCCAAGGCCCATGACAACGGTACGAGCATTGCTGCCATTAAACGACGGAATGGCGAATTACCGTCGCTTCAACAAGAACATGACGAAGAAGAAGCCAAATTGAAAGCACGATCAAAACAATTTTCTCGAAGGAAGTTAGTCAGTAATCAATACAGATACCAAGAAATGACGGAACAAGGTACGAGACGCGTGAGAAGAGCTTTGTTTGTTATCGTGGAGGTTTTGCCCCAGATCGACTGAGTCATTGCCATAGACGAGATGGAACAAGACGCTGAAATGGGAGTTGACAGAGAGACGACGAATTTGGTTGCTATGTTAGAGAAGAATGGTACGTTTCATGCACCAAAAAAATATGCAGAGGTTACTGCTGATGCTGACAAAAAGGTGAAAAAAAATGTAGATGAAACGTCCGGATCAAATTATTTCAGGTTCAAGGAAGAGCAAGAATGGGATACAGAACCGACCGATTTCGAACGACAGGATACATACAAGAATACTTTCCAGGTGGATTTTGGCATGCTCGAGTCGGTGCTGCATCAAGCAGATACATCAGCTCTTTTGGACTTGTCAGAGGAAGATAGTGGATTGGTAAGTATAACATGGCAACCGGGCATGTTATGCTACTTGCGCGCAGTGCATTGAACATTATAATTTTTTCCTTGCTAGGTGGACATGGCATTTCAACAAGAAGCTAGGACATTGGAGAAACCACTGGTACCTGCATTTTCAAAGAACAGCCGAGGATTGGTATTATTCAAGGGCCCCCTGGTGACAGGAGCCGAACCCGCAAAACCATCAGAGGAGGATAGAATATGTCTTCGAAACGACGGATCAAATCATCACGCTCAAAAATCCAACATAGCGCAAGAAGAGGAAAAGAAACAACGACGAGAGGATGAAGGTATGGATCGAGAAAGCTAGGACGCGTTGATAAAATAAAAAGATGGAAGCGTTGACACATCGTATCATCCAGATGACATTGATGAGCTTTTGGCTCTGGATTCGACTGCAGCACCAGCACCAAAGAAAGGTGTGATACCGAAGGCTGCGCCTCCATCTATACCTGCAAAAGGTAGGGTAACCATACAATGTCATGCCAAAAGAATATTACCTGCTGATCTGTATGATCTCATTTAGCGCCAATATCAAAGCCTGGCTCGATCAAACGACCAATGAAACCATCAGCGCAACCTGCAGCAAAACCAGCCTCAGTAGACGATGACGAAGCTTGGTTAGATGACTTGTTGGAACAATGAATAAACGAGTTGATCGGCCCCGTGAGCCTGGGAAGAAATTGGATGCATTTTTTTTGCTTGCTTTCCACAAATGAAGAACAAAGGAAGAGAGAGAGCCAATGAGACGAATCCATGCAACCGAGTTATCCATATAGAGAGCATCCCCGTGTGCTCTTTCGTTGCACACACGAACCTTTGTGCCCGTTCTGTGTTCTCTTCTCTGTGTCTCGTCGATCAGAAGAAGTGGTACAACCGAAACTTTAAACGATCTGAACGTGGCCCAGAACGCTG
The DNA here is from genome assembly GCA_000611695.1 of Rhizomucor miehei CAU432. Lineage (NCBI taxonomy): Eukaryota > Fungi > Mucoromycota > Mucoromycetes > Mucorales > Lichtheimiaceae > Rhizomucor > Rhizomucor miehei. The sequence continues at coordinate 227,099 of KK099956.1, forward strand.
TCATCAAGAATGAAAAAGGAAAAGAATAAGGAGACGATGGGAGAAGATTATTCTTGAACAAGTTAGAAACATGGTAGCTGGCTCTGCTAGATAAGCATCACCTAGTGCAAAGGTTACTTGGTGTTTTCCGTTTCTAGTGACCAAAGGCTTTTTGAGTTTCTGTATCTCTACTATAGGTCTGTTTGACAATACCGGCAAGGTCTAGAATAAGCTTTTTTTTGTGATTACAGGGAGCTGCGTATGTATACCGCACGGCTGCTCGTCCGCCGCATGGAAAAATCACAGGGCTCCTTAAGTCATTCAATTGTACAAGACACAGGTCACAGGGCAAAGCAGAGATCGAATGATTTAGCAACTAGAAACTCGAGAATAGAAAGTATATCAGTGTGTATTGTTATCAACCCGCGGTAATCTTTGAACTTGTTACTGCGTTCAGTTCAACAAGGTTTCAGTTTAAAGCGACGCTTTGTCAAAGTTCATCCGGGTTTCACCAATTGTGGCAAATCCGAAGTTAACGGATGCTCGAGCCATGCATGTGACTCATATATCACGGGGTGGACAGCAACTCAAAATAATAAAAGTTCCATAATAAAAAAGCGACCGTCCGGACCTGGGACCCAAACTATTACTCTTCTTTCCTAGTGCGTTTCTGGATGAAAAGAAGGGCCCAAGCGCATCATTGGTATGAGCGTACTATTAAAGATATGAATCGAGCACGTTCCATCTCTCCGTACATTTCTATTGATGACAACTACGAGACACCTAAACCAGAACAACAGCAACTTCAGCAGCACCAGCAGCAGCAACAACAAAAACGACGTCGACCACGGTGCCGGTTCCGTATGCCACACGTTCTAGTACAATGGATCTGGGCGCAACGACACAAACAATGGTTGCGGGATGCGCAGCTGTACTGGTGCTATAGGCGGACAAACACTGAAGATCCATGGCAACCCTTTGAAGACAAGAATCAAAAGATCTTGTGGCAAGCATACTACCTTCCGCAGAGACAAGAACGTCAATTGCGGGACCGCGCATTCCAAAACGGCAAGCAGCTCGTACACGTGGTTCCCAAGGAGTTTGTTGCATTTAGCATTGAAGCAGGTTGGACTGAACCTTTGGTGTATGATATTGGTGTCTGTCGCGCAACACCGCCCAGAACGTTTTGGCGCTGGCTGCTTGGAAAAGATTCTGAAACTGTGTATGTGTAGAAGAAGAAGAGCAAAAATTGTACGAATCATTGTACCTATGAAAAAAAGAAAGATATGCCCAAATTCATGTATTCATCTCAAAAGAACTATATGGAAAACGCAATTAAATGTCATAATAAAACCATTTTCATTAAGATATGTAATACTTAATTGTATGTACTCGCACTGGAGATTGACAGTTATGCAGAATGCAGAAAATTTCAAAACCTTGTAAAAATAGAGTTCGACGAACGCGTATGCTATTACCAATTGAGATCCGATCAAACGAGATACGGGTTAGATCTAGTTGAAATCCCTAGATCTGAACAGACTTGACCCCCTCAATGCTATTCTGTCTGTTGAATGGGTTAATACATGGAGAAACTCTGCTCTATGGAGATAATGGCCACCTTGGAAGGTGGGTTTAGATCTCATTACCGTGCATCCGAACAGACCGTTTACATACATTCGGCGTCGCCTAATAATGATACACAGCAATCCAGCTATCAGGATTGATGCCCACTCCCCTTTTCCGGTGACCTTGGGGGTACTAACAGCAAATACCAAGATTATCGGAAGTAACCATCAACACCAGGGGGAATCAGTCGTTATTGCTCACCAAGATGTATCTGACTTTACTTGCCCATAGCGTTCATTTCATTCCACATGGTGCCAGATGTGTATTTTGTTTAATTAATCCGTGGGTCATGGCTAATATTAAAGTATGAGATGGAGATGGGCTGCTCGTTCTTGCAATACCTTCATCTATCCTTTCATCCTTTAAAACCCCCTTTTATGATCCCTGTTCTCTTCTGTAATCTCCTTTGTTATTCTTCGCCTCCACTCTTTCCGCCGACGGATGGAGGAGATTGGAAGGGTGGAAAAAAGATGCTACGTACGTAAGGGCTACATACACAAAGAAAGAAGGAGGCAATATTGATGAGGAAATCGTCTGTGATTCGCACATTCATTTTACAACCTTTGGGTTTCTTTTTGTGTTTAGTCACTGATCATGCTTTAGCTCCTTGTCTTTCCTTCTTTTTGGCAAGCCGTAAACTTCTTGCAGCTGAGACAAGCAGAGCAGTCAAGGAGTTAAGATATTTGCTTGGCCATGTTAGTTTGGATACTAGGTTCTGGTGAATAAAGATCAAATTGACAAAATGTCGCGCAGCAAGTCCTCCTCCAGCTCGCGCGACACAAACTGCAATCCTGCGTTTTGCAGCTGGTGGAGAAGACTAGTCAAGCTGCCGTTGTAAAAAGAAGGACCGACGTACATAACAATAGTAGTATCAATTCAAAGGGAAACAGTGTCTAGAAGCAGATCATCCCCTTGGGTTCTAAATTTCCATATTAGTGTCTAATTTTTTCTTTGTTTTATCATATTCCCTGGAAATAAAGCCAAGCTATCCTATTTAGTAATGGAGTTGAAGTCTACTCATCCATCCACTCATTTAGAAGCTACATTGATAGTGACTATGTAAATGAAACTCTACAATCATTCTTGTATATAAAGTTATGATTTCTGCTTCATAAAACACATACACGCACGCGGTTACCTTAAATCATATAAGCTTCATCTACTCAAGGGAGTAATTGTCATTTAGGGTTAAGGATCTTGGGGGGCTAAATGTATGTACCTGTAACACGAATATACAAAGTTTTGAGCCGACCGAGTATACAATAATACTGTATGTATGTGTGTATATAGCGTCCATAGTATATGCGGTTTAGCATCTCCAGCACCAAAACCCCTCCTCCTGAATATTTTTTTTGCGTTCGTTAACTGTAAGCTTGGAAAACTCTCCCAAAATCTGCAAAGGAAAATAGCTACTGCACCACCCCCACCTCCCTAATTTCTTTAATCTGATCGCCGTCATCGTCGTCGGCATTGAAAACAACAAGTTGTTCGTCGGTCGATCACTTCTCAGCTGCCAAGACAAGACCTGCTTTTTGATGTCCAAGAATTGCACGCGTTATAAGACTGCAACAGACAAGCTCGTGACGCCCGTTTGTATATACTACTCGGAGGAAACATGTAAGACCGCGCACATACACACATGCATATATGTTATAGACATCCTTTATTTTTTTAACTAACTCCTGTCCTGTTGCTGGTGCTGTTGGTGCTTCTACATAGTCGCGCGTGATCTGGCCCTTGGCAATGGGAATCAACATTGATTATTTATGCAGCTGTAAATGTTAATGTACATTGACATATCACACAGCAGCAATGAACAGGTGTAAATTAGTATTAATGATTCCTTCTCGAGAGATGATACTTTTATTTTCGTTATGAATTTGAAAAATAAAAGAAAAGATTGAACTCATAAGCATATACACAAGAAAAAAATAAAACAAAGCTTAATTAATAAGATGAATAGAAAGTAATAAGTGTGTGTGAGAGAGATTACGCTCTTGGGGCCAGACAAGGGTTGCAGTAACAGCATGGTGAGCATAAATAAGGGGAGCACGGCGGGGGGTGCTAAGGTAATGAAAGAGTTCTTGGAAAAGAAAAGAATAAAAAGAGTGCAAGAGTATGTGTGTGAGAGAGTAAATGAAATGCGTGTGCAGCGAATAACTTAATCCAAACTTTTTTCTTTGTGTACAAGGTGAGGTGGGTTAAATAAAAAAACTTTTTGATCCAGGGCGCAAAGAAAGATTAATGAAGAATGATGGAGTCGATAGAAGTAGGACTCGGGTATGCAGAAGATGACGGGGTGGAGGGGAGCTGCAGCGGAGGTAGAGAGATATGGCAAGGTCGCGCTGCCGAGTATGTATCTTCGTGCGATTTCCATGTTGGCGGGGAGAGCGGCGGAAGTAAGCATGGGGATGAAGGTGAAGGTGCATTATAGTAAGGTTGATAGCAGCAGCGGTCAGGCTGTTGTTGTTGCTGCTGCTGCTGCTGCTGTTGTTGTTGTAGTTGTCGTTCCCGTGTACGCAATGATTGGCGTTTATTTTGGAACCAAATTTGGACTGCGCGTGGGCTCATGCCGAGCTGTTTACCAAGTTCGATGCGGAACTCTGTCGATGGAAAGTAGGTTTGACTGAAGACGTGATTGAGGACAGACAGTTGAGCAGGTGATGCGCGTTTGCGCTTTGCCTTGAGAGGTTTCTATATATTGTAAGTCGATCCATAGTAAGAGGAGGAGGATGTTTGTTGGTGGTATGGTTGGTGGTGGTGATGGTGATATTGATGGTGAGGTCGATGTTGAGAGGATGATGGATAGTAAGGAGCCGGCGTTGAAGGTGGTGAAACCAAGTTGCGAACCTCAAGAGCAGATGATCGCGTAGGAGCCGTGGAAGTAAGAAGATCAGAAAGTGGAGGCAAAGTGCAAGAGTGCATTGTTTTGAAGACAGTCAATCAAAGGAATAATTTGATGATTTTTTTTCCTCGTCGCTGTCAAGAAGATAGACCTTTATATACCTGTCAACCAAAAGGTAGTAATAACCCCCAGGAAAATGTTTCTCCCTTTTGCCTATATGCGTGTTGTCTGTAGTGATGTATTGCAGATCTTTACAATCATTTTGTGGCCTATTGACAAGCCCCTAAGCTTCATATAACATTAAGGAGTTGATCAGAGACTATCCAGTGAATTAAAAGAATATGTGAGGAAAAGTATAGGACAAATAGAGTAGAATAAGGGATGAGACGGGGTTCAAGAAATATGGAAAGAGAGAGAAGACTCAGAACAAGCACACACAGACGGTATTACATATCCTCGGTTGACCATGCGTGGGCTTCAACTGCCCTTGCCTTCAATTGATTCTGACGCAATAAGAATTGATCTTCAAAGCCATTTGATCTGTCAACACCGTCCCATCGATATCCGGGTGGTATCATGAAGCGGTTCGGTTTCCATGGCCCCTTGTACTTGGGTCTTGTAAATCCGCCTTTGCTGCCTTTACTTCGATTCTAATCGTATTCACGGGTTAAGATCGCTTTCATTCTCCTTTTCGGGTTTATCAAACAAGACTTACCGTCAAGAACCCTGCAGCCGGATCGTTCCACCGCTGTTGTTCTTTAAGTTCCTGATTGTATTCCTCGTCGTCTGCGTACCTTAAAAAAACAGAGAGAAAGCGTATCAATAATCGGTCATCCCCAAAAATAGTCCAGTGCTATCTAACTTTAGTGTCTCCGAGTTTATTCATACTCTGACTCTCTCTCAGTCTCTTTTTTTTGGCCCCATATCAACTCTTGTTTCCCCCGACACTCCTTTTGTTCAAACTTACCTAGCCAGTGGTTTGTTTTGTTCCTGCTCCAGCATTCGCTTGCGAGCTTCTTCTTCACTACGCTGAACGAGCCCCTTTCCCCATTCCATCCGCCTTTCCTCACGTTCGATAGCCTCTCGCCGTTTCTTGGCCTCCTCAGCTCGCTTGATCTTTGGATCGATTTTACGTCCCGTCTCATCTCGATACACCGTCTCCGCATGTTGCCCTGTGTCTCCTTTGAGCTTTTCTAATATCTGTCTCTCCGCTTCTCGTGCCCGAGCGGCCTCTTGTTTGAGCTCTTCACTCGTCAGCAACCCAGCCTTCTGTCCGCTCGACATTTTCGGGCCATTGTCACTCCTTTGTGTTGTTGTTGCTGACGTTGCTGTTGCTTTCATCGCTTGCAGTGTTGCTCTTGCTCTCGCTGTTCCTCCTAGAGCATTTATTGTCTCCTCGTCCATATTCTCCGTAACGAGTACCGGCTTCTCGTCTTCTTCTTCTTCTTCCTCTACCGTTGTTGTTGTTGCTGCTGCTGCTTCTCCTTGCCGAATCGTTTGCCAATTGTCAGTTCGCCCCCGAAACACTCCTCCGTTCACGATTTCGATATCCTCTTTGGTCTTTGGAATCTCTTCAGTGTCCACGTCCATAGGTTCTGACGTAGCTGTTGCTTTCCAACCGCTGTCTTCTTCATCTACAATGCCCAGGTTGCCTCTGCGGATCGACGTCTTTTCTTTCTTCTTCTTCTTCTTCTTTTTGGAATCCTCGCTGCTGCCACCGCCCCCAAGGTACTTGTTGAGAATATATTGCTTTGTTGCTTCGTCACCAGGTCCTCGTGCCAAATATTTGCGTCGCGCGATCTCGTCCCTTTCAGCTTGATTCATTTTCTCGGAAGTAAAAAGAACTAAATCGTCGCACGTTGACAGCTTGCAGGAATGATCATATAATCTCAGCCACTGTCATAATGAAATGATATGTCAAATGGCGCTTTTGCTAATCAACGCGGCCAACATATTTGGCGTCAATAGTGAAAGATCATGTAATCACGCAGGAGAATAATAGCTCCTAAGTTAACGGTCTGGAAAAGGCAAAGTTTCTTGACAGGAATATTGACAGAAAAGGTCGGTTACTTGGACGATTTTGGCACCATGATGCAATAGAGAACTACAACAATAATCATTTACGCAATTATACCTATCTTCGCGAGAATAATTCGTCTTCATACTATGCTCATCAAGAAGGAAGGTTGGTCAGTGTTGACATGGCTACTAGTTACGAAGCACTTGGTACGGCGCAAACTCTGCATAATTTTTTCCACACCTTTTTTTTGCTTCCTTTTTTGCATGCAAGAGCTCAACGTTAAGCCTCACCAGTTTGAGACTGGCAATGGAAAGACTCCCGATCAAAGCAAATGCAAACTCAAGTTTGATTACTCTCCAAGCTCTGACAATGTAAACTATAATCTTCTTATTTTACTACACGGTTTGGGTACGTTGGGAAGATCCGTTCGACAAGATAAAGTTGGGATCGTGTTCTTGGGACATCTGACACAGCGCAAATATATTTGCCAGGCGATACAAAGGGTCCCTTTGGTAAACTTGGTCCAAAGCTCAACCTACCACAGACGGCCACTCTAGCCGTCCAAGCTCCCGATCCCGTACCTTACTTGGAGGATAGTTATCAATGGTTCCCAAGTTTCGATTTCTTGACAGGAGAATGTAAGTTAGGACCTAATGCTCCGTGTTATCGATGATATTCTGTCAACTAACATTATGTGCCTTCTTCTTTCGCGCCAGTACTCACACCAGCACATCCAGAACGTTTAAAAGGTCTGACGCGTACAAGACAATACATGACAGAGTTGCTACTTCACCTCATCAATGATTGCGGGTACGATGCATCGCGGATATTCTTTTTCGGATTCTCTCAAGGTGGAACGGTAGCATTGGATACCGTGCTGTTTGGAGACATTCGGAATATCGGAGGTGTAGTGAGTATCAGCGGATACTTGCTTGAGGAGCAGCGCAACGAAAAGAAGAAAGGTGACGGCTATGGCGGCTACATATTGATCACCCAAGGTGAAAAGGACTCAGTTGTAGGCAAGAAAGCAGATGCTCAGAAGAAGGTAAATCTTTTTGTTATAATAGATACGCCACTATCGTGTTGGAGAGGATATCATTATCTCACTTGGAAATACATACACAGTTTGAAGTCGTAAAGAAAATGTGCTCTTCCAATGCCATCACATCACAGGTATTCATCTCAAACAAGGAGCACACGATGCCTAGCTCCCAAGCCGAATGGCGTGTGATACATACATTCTTTGCAGAACATATGCCTAGAAGAAATTTGGAGCTCGAGAACATGGCCGATGTGTACCTAGTATCTTCCAATCCGAAATAGACCAATCTTGCATGTAAATGAAAAATAAAAGATGTCAAATACGTTGTTGTGTTTTGAGACTATAAAGTTTCGTGGGACTAGTATTACATGTGTGGGAGAGAGTAGTTTTCAGAGTAATGTGATGTAGCTATCAGGAATATTGCTTTTAAGCAGTAAAGGTGGTATGCAAATAAACGAAGCAAAAAATAAAAAGACGATAATGAAGATAGGCCCGTATACCAAAGCAATGCGACGTCGTCTTTGTCGTTGTTTTGTGGACAGTACTGATGGTCGGATCTGTTCTGAAGGTCGAAGCCAAAACAGCATGAGTGAATGGACCCTGTCCACATATGGTATCAGTGTGAATGGAAACAGGACAAAGAGTATCAAGTGTCCGAGGATAAAGTCTGTCGTGAATACTGATAGCTCCACTATCTTGCATACAAATTCACGAGCGGCTTGACGACCGAGCTGAAGAAGTCAAATGGCAGCAAGTTAGGAAACCAAGTCAAATATAGAACATTGAGAAAACTGTGCCCTGTCTTACCTTACTGCTTCGCCATCGACCAGTCCACCAGATTTGGTTGGTTGAATCGTGAGCAAGCTCACGCGGTAACAAAAGAGCCACAACCGCCTTGAATATAAAACGTTGGAAGGCAAACATGGTCAATAGACCGAGCACCGTCGATTGGAATGCAAAATCTTCGAGCCACCAGAATGCTTCAAATGCGAGCACCAACCCGAGTATTGCCAAACCATGTCCAGTCATGGAGATATACAATCCAATCTGCTTTGATTGACCCGCTGCAGCTAATACAATAGATAGAACTTGAAGTAGTAACAGCACACAAGCATTCCAGAGGATAGGCTCGACGGTAAGAAATGCTACGCGACCCATGGCACCTGCAGGACCCAGCTTGTCTTTGGGATCTCGACTCTTGAAGAATACATAGCATGCAGTGCAAAGACAAGCTTGTAGCAATGGCATTAGGATCTCCGAGGCGAAGATACTTGAGAGACGAGCTCTCGGAGACACAATGGTCGTTTTACCATGCTTGCTTTGCTTGATGCCTGTGATACGGATCCGAGACTGCCTGCAGAAAGTGATCCAGGAATGGCTGTAGGAACGTCCAGCATTTCCACGGGCTAGCCATCCAAGGAACTCGCGGTAGTCTGTGATGAAGTCGCTCAATACAAATTGATGCGGGTTAAAGATAAAAGGCGAAATGACTAACGAGCACACAGTGCCCCAGAAATACAGCAAGTGGGGTATCCACAGAGTCATTGTCACGAACAAGAGTATCAGCATTGTCCGTGCGCCGAAATAAATGCTGGAATTGGCAAAGCGAGAATAGAGTGTCGAAAATGGCAATCGAGCAGTTGCGAAGCCTCGACCTGTTGCAATGTACCGAGCACCGCCAAAACTGAGGTTGGATAAGACCGAGTTGGCATAAATCTGGTTGACAAAGACTTCAAAGAGTGGCGACAGAGATAGAAACTGCTTGATGAGACGTTGTGTACTTCGCAGAGTACCCTTTTCAGTCAATTCTTGCAAGAACAATGGCAGGAACGCAATAAAGAACACCCAAAAGATGGCGGCAATGCAGCGTTCGAGCCATTCATACACCGGTGTTATGTTGAAGCAATTGCCGTCACCGTAACGACAGCGTGGGAGTGAGCTCGCCAGTGTACCGACAAACATCATACAGAACAAGAACAGCTGCACCGCAAATATGATCATGATATTGTTCATGTGGAAGCCTGGATGTGCATAGTAAAATGTCAGGAACCGGTCAAGAGGTAGCTGCGTGCCAAGGTAATAGTATTCGCGAGAAAGCATTTGCTCTCCCATGCCCGTTCCAATTTTGGTGGTAAAGTTGAGAATGGAGCAGAACCCGAGATCACGTCCTTTGCCGCACTGGACATACTCGGTATGCTTGATGCGTCCGCCGCGAGAAAGGGCATTCATACCAGCATAGATATCTTCATTCAAGTGTAGACCACGTTGCGCCTTGCTGACACCGCCTCTTGTCGTCATGTACACTGCATTGAGAAAGTCAGGATGTCCATAATGCAAACGACCGCCAGTCTTGGCCATGATCCGCTGAGTCAGAGTTCCAAAGGTCTGTTCTTTGCCAGCCGCAATGTCGCCTAATACACCCACATTTTCTGAGAAAATATACTCTCTGGCACCAACAATTGCAACAGGCGCTTGTGCCTTTTGTGAATTGCTGTGCAGTGCATAGATATCCTTCAAGTCTGGCGCTTCCTGCTGTTCAAATTCGGCAAAGACACTGCGCACCTTGAGGCACTCTTCGAGATAATTATCTTGATTGGCGTCCACCAGTTGCAGGTATTCACCGCGATAGAAAATAATTGCATGGTTTTGATTGTCTGATTTGCCGTCGCCCAGAATAGGATTGCCAGGAAGCCGGATGCGATATTTTGGTTTCCGCTTGCTGTTGGGCAGTTTTTCGCAACCTCCATCAATGAGCACCGAGTAGTAGATAGTCTCGCCGCCTGGTTCCTTGCTAGGTTCCTCTTCAATGTATGCAATTTGGAGATGTGGAAACTCCTTGAGGATGGCTTCACAGTTTTCGTTCTCTTCTGGGGTGAATTTTGCATAGCGCTGCATGGCTATCAGGTACCGGAACTTTTGATGCGCAATTCTATCCAGTAGATCCTCTGTGTATTTCATGTCATAAGTGTCAGTCGCCATTTCTGGATGTTCGATGCGGTGCAGAATCTTGAGCGCTCGTGCATAGTTCATGAATCCAGATACAGTTCGATAGAGTGTCTGAGCGCGCAAAGATGCCCACATGCGAGTTCTCATTGTGTACTCTGGTTTGGAAGACTTGAAACCAATACAATAGAAAGGCAAATCATCTTTTGCCTGTATAAGCTTGTTGAGTGCTTGATTTGAACTCTCCTCTTCCGCCAGGAACTTGGTATCGCGCACAAAGTTTTCCCACTCTGTAGGATGCAGTTTCTTGAGATACTCCAACAATGTTACTCTTGTCGTGTTGTCTTCTTCTCGGATTATTTCCCGCAGCGTTAAGATCATCTTTTCAGCATAGTGCGGAGTGAATACAGTAAATGTCGGCATTTGTTGTACAGAGCTTGGCAGCGGGATATCTGTGGACAGACTCTGGGCGAAGAATGAGAGACGTCGCTCGGCTTCAGAGTGCACTGGGAAACAGTCTGTTTTCTTGATCTTGCTTTTTGGATCAAAGATCGGTGGTGCTGTGATTTCGCCAGGCTTGTCTTCGTCGGCTGGACGCCAGTGATACAGCATAGTTTGAAGATGGTTGTTGGATAGCAGATGTTCACGGTACATAGCAATCACAACAGCGTTCCACAGTTGTGAACAGGCCATCTTGCGAAGAGCGGACGAGCCAAGCTCTTTGGTTGCAAGTACTTTGGAGTAAAGCTGACTAGGCACACGAGCAAACAGTGTTTTCCAAGACGTCATGATCGAGATACCAATCCGAAATGCCTGAGATACCGAGAACATAGTGTTCCAAACGACGTACCACAGGTATGTGTCGAGGAAGAAGAGAACAAATTCGACCATAAACATCAGGGCACTCGTTGCTGCAGGCATCAAGGCACACAACCATCGTCCAAGGATGGCGTCATTGTTGCAGTTTCGTAGATGCATTGTGCTTGCAGACGCCAGAGCATCCCGGAAAGACAAGGCGAGAAAGAAGTATGTCTCCAGGAACTTGCAGATAAAGACACATGTCCAAAGCAATATAGAAAGGTACCGATCGTCCGAGGTCATGCTTGGAAAGCTCGATGTGAACGTCTTGCATGTTAAGTGATGGCTTGAGCGTCGTCTGTGGAACAAGCTGGCAGACGGTAATACAGCAAGCACGATAGCAACAATTGCACCCAGTCCAAGCTGACAAGCACCGACCACAAGCGCCACAAAGTTTGTCCTGTCGATCCATATGACGTAAATTGAGGCACCCACGTGGCAAGCGGCCAAGAATCCCAAGATTGCGATCCGTGTCAACAAGATACGTGCGTTACTAGCTGATGTTGGAAGATACATGAATTCCGCGAGGGTTGCTGCTGCCATCAACAGTACTGCTACAAGTCCTCCAAGACCGATGACGGATAGCTTGACTGGTCGCTCAGTCCTTTCATTGCGTATATACAAAAAGTCGACGTTGGCTGTCATGTAATACCAAAATGTTGTTGCGTGTATGATCCAAATTCGTGAAAAGTTGGTGAGTAGATGTAGCCATGAACGGGATTCGTAGAATGTCTTGTGGAATGCCGATTGCCAATCAACAAAAGCAAGATGGTTGTAGCGTTCATGTCGGCGTAGATCCTTGAGTAGCCTGCCGTCTTTTAGTCGAAGCTGTGCAATTGCCCGTTTATCCCAAAATAATTGATTGATATCGTCGTAGCCAATGATTGCATTATGATCCTTCTCTCTGCGAACGTATTTGCCCTGAACGACTTCGTACGACTGGTCTCGACAAAAGTTGTAGAGAGGAGTGATGATGTGATCCAGAAAATATCCGGGCACCTGCTGCTGCGTGGATACAGAAGATCCCGCGTCCAAGGTCAGATATCCTCGATAATCATCTGCCAAGTGAAAGATAAAACATAACAGCTCTGGTGTATACCGCAACACGGCTGCTTCTCCCCATATTAGCAGGTATAGTGCCAGCTGCGCTACACGCGTTCGGTTTGACATCAACTCCATCCGTTCTCTCCATTCTCGTTTTGCCTCTTCCAAGAGCAAGCCGGTAGGTGTTTTTGGAGTCACTTGGCCGTCGTCCAAATCCAAATGAGCTGTAAAGAACCATTTTCGGTAATTGGCGTGTTCTCCACCAATGTAGTCCGCATGCAGTGTCCACAATGCTTGTGTTTGTGTCATCCGCGCAGATCGAGAGTCCAGCATTGTCAGCAGATGATCGAGCATATTCCGCATATTGTCGTGCTGGAAACCGAATTTGATGGCGAATTCTGCAAAAATGCACTGGATCTCTTTAACATGAATGGGCGTATCGGGTGTATCCCAGTTGGGGTATGCGTCGTTTCTGATGTATTCGCGACTATGCCGCAAAGCTGAATAAATGCTGTTTACGGATGCATGGCCATATACAGATGAAAGATCACCATCACTGTGTAGCTCGGGAAATGGAACATCTATCATGGAATATTAGCTATCAAGACGAAAATGACCGAAAAGATTGTATGAAGGGTCAACATGCCTATGACTGGTCGCGCAGGTGAAGATGTTATGCGAGGTGGTGCTGTGGATGCTGGTGCTGTTATGCTGTCAGCTTTATCAGTGGATCTACGTGTGGGTTGTTAGCACACGCATGGAAACAAATCAAAATGAAAAAAAAAAGATACGCACGCTTTATCGTTATGAGTCATTTCTTGCTTTGCAGCATCCGCTGCCTTAAATCCTCGTTGTTCTGATGAGTGAACGGATGAATAAATATGAGAATGGAGAAGCAAGAATAATCTGGTAGGAAGAGAAAAAAGTTTCCGGATAGGATGAAAAACTCGTTGATGCCTTCACGGACACGCAGACACAC
>KK099956.1:240653-283353 GCA_000611695.1 Rhizomucor miehei CAU432
AGAATTTTGGCTCAGGGGGGACCTACTTTTTTACTTCTAATGAGGGATCCATTGGGACGAAGAAAATTTAATAAGTCTCCCTTATCGCTGAAAGAGCAGTCTCACTATATCTTCTTGTTCATCTATCTTTTTTCTGTACAAGCATTCCTTGTGATCATCGTCATCTTTGAAATTGGTGCATGTTTTCTTACTTCTTTTCCTTATTTATCCATCGATCGGCAAACATCTTCCACCACTGCTTGTTTTTATTTTGCCGACAATTGTAAACATTGCTTAACGGTATGCGTGTATGTGTGTGTGACATCACTTGGTGTTGATACCCACAGTGTTTGCGATCAGATATGCAGGGAAAGATACTTGTTCCATGTGGCTGACAAGTTATGCTTTTGTGTACTGCATTTGGAACTTCGCGGTTTGGTGAAAGAAAACAGGGTGCATGTTGTCAGAGACTGAAAATAAAAAAGTTAAACTCGCGCATCTCATTGTTTTGAAGATTGTATCAAATCTATGATGAGGTTCTTTGAGAAATTAAAGAGAAACATTCCGTTACAGTGAATAAGCAAGAGATATTACTTTGACTACTAGGCAATTTGATGTATTCTGCAATTTCACGGTACTAATGTATGCAAGATCCGTTCGGAGAACATTATAACCAGCGTACTGAATACCAAGGGAACAGTTATCTGCATGGAGATAAATCTGGATCCAATATAATGTTGCTTAGGAGAACAACGTATGATGGTGTTCACAAGAAAGTTATTGCGATACCTACATTGAATAAGTGCCAACAATTCGATACATCTCTCTACTGAAAACCTGGGCAAAATCGGGTTCTGCAGAAGATCTTCACAGTCTGAGTTGAGCAAATAAATGAAATTTACAATTGTGTACTTTGATCTACTCGGTCTCAAAAGCGTTTGTCGCTTTACAACGATAGAAGGAAACAGATCGTTTAGTTAGGGTCCTTGCAGCTTGAAATGTTGTCATCCAAAAAACATTGTCTTACACTGTTACGACCCAGAGATATTGCTAGAACATCATATCTGCTGCAAGGGGCCCCATCGCATATTTTCCAAATCGAGGAAAAATCGATGGCCATAAATCCATCCAGGGATGCGGCAGGAACGACTTTGGGAAAAAGCAAACTTTAAAAGTGGTTTAGTTCTCACAATGGCAATTGCAAAGTGCATTATTATGTCTGTACAATTATCAATTGTACAAATGCTATTATTTATCAAGATTTATAAAATACACAAACAAGCTTTGTATCATTGAAAAAGTCTGCTTGATGGAGCAAAGACCCGGAGTATATAATTTTGTTTGTGAAAGTCATGCTAGACTGTCACAAGCGATCCTCCCCTACTTGCCAATGTCATTTGTGTCCAGTTTCTTGTTTCTTCATCAAGGATATAGGAAGGCTTAATATATACAAAGTTGAGCGTATGGATTCTCGTTATCAATGCAACGAGAAATTCTTCAGTGACACCAATACAATCCTCAAAATACAGCATCTTCAGCTTGCGCCAATATTCAAGCGATTTTATCCAGCCATCGTCGAGAGTCATCTCCATAAGGTGCAGTTTTTCAATCGATAAATCATGCAATATATAGATATGCGCGCTTGTGAATGCTTGTGATTCTCTAAGACCAAGGAAATTGACAGAAGGTAATCTTAGCAACGGTGCTAGCCAGGCATAAAGATTGGAGCATATGATATCATGGCGGAAACGGTTCAGTGTCACTCGTTCCAAGACTGCAAGTAAACCGTGCTTCTTTGCCAGTGATACTTCCTTTTCAACTGCTGATGGGTTTGGAGCCTCTTCGTTCAAAATGATATGGCGAAGCTTGCGATGGTATTGCTGTACCCGGCCTAGCACCGGGGATAAATGATCTTCAGCATCTCCAGCGTGGCTGTAAAAGGCACACGAATGAGCATCAGATGTGAATTCCAAAGTTTCGACGTCTGGACAACTTTGTAATGCTCGTTCCACAAGCGTGATGGTCCAGATATTTCGTAGATTCAGGCAGAGCGATTTCCATGGTTGTCGACCGTAAACTAGGAGGTCAGGAACGTCGTCAAAAAGTTCGACTAGTTGTTCATTGAGTGTTAGACTGGACGACACATGCTGGTCACTGCAGTGTCGTTCCTCAGGGAACTTGTACACTGCACAACAGTCGTATCCGCGCCACTGCGTAATTTCCGTCGTTTTGGGCACGAGTTTCAACGAGTATGAATGCAGTCTTGGAAAATAATAGAGCTTTTCAAGATCTTGAGGATGTATGGGTCCAGCGTAGTCAATCAAGGACAGTTTTACCAATAGAGGACAATGGTTCCGAAGAAAATTGCAGAGCTTCTGGATCCGCATCCGCGATATCTCCATCGTCAGGCATTTCAGCTTTAGGTTCCCCAGCTCCAGATCATCAAACATATGCTCCGAGTCAGTGAAACCGCTCTCTCTCGTGTCCAAAATATGGAGCTCGGTGAGGTTTTTGCAAGTGGATAGTATACGAGGCAAAATGACCGATGCGTCCATGGATTTACTGCTGCGAATATACAAAGTATCCAGAGCTTCGCCGAGCTGATAGACGAAAGGGACGATGGATGTGGTGAAGGCGTCAAAAGCGAACAAGAAGACTATAAAACTCTATTAGAGTTTTCAAACCTTCAATTAGCTCTTTTCAATGATCATTTACCAAGATATTTGATCTTGTAACATTTTGCACGCCGCAGTCGTTTAATGAGAAGTTCCAAGTTAACTGTTCCGGATCCGACGGTCAAGCTTTCAACGTACTTTGACACTGCACTGTTTTCTTGCAGTAATGGGCAGCCATCCAGCTTGGTTGTGTCTCCATTCAGATAAACATATCTCCATATCCTTGTGGATGTGCATATAATGTTGTGCCATCGTCGACAGACTCTGCTTGGTTCTTGGAAACACACTTGCACTGAGAACTTTTCTGAGAGCTTTTCAAAGACGAGTTCTAGAACATGATCTGGTATCTTGAGGGTATAATCGAAGCTCGGCTGGATAGGCTTATTGGATGCTTCAAGAGAAGGCTTGTCAGAAGGAACCATTTGGGTATAGCTGCAGTGTGAAAGGGAGAAGAAAGAAAGGATAACCCACTCAGAAGGGACAACGACGAAAAAATTCTGTGCCATTTTTGGTGTCACAAGCGGAACGGCATCTAAAACTGTTAATGCAAGACTTCGAACACATTGCAAATGATCACTTTCTTACCAATGCACTTTGGATCCAAATCATCAAACATGTGCTCCGAGTCAGTGAAAGCGTATTTTGCTGGTCAGAAATATGGAGCTCTGTCAAGTTTCTGCAGCTGGATAAGATGCGAGGAAAAATGATTGATGTATTCATCGATTTGCACTGCCAAAGTTTCGACGTATTCAGCGTCTCGCCTAGCTGTTAAACGAAAAGGGCGATAGCTGTTATCATAGCATTAGGAAGCGAAAAGGAAAGCTAATACAGCTCCTCTATCAGAATTCCAAAACTGCAGCGCCTGCTCTCACACATATTATTTACGTACCGAGATGTTTGATTTTATAACACTCTGGAAGCTGCTACATTGCCTATTTCCGATCCGACGGTCAAGCTCTCAACATGCTGTAACACCACCCACTGTTTTCTTGCAACAATGGGCAATTGGTCAACTTGGTTATGCCTCTATATCCTTGTTGATGTGCGTATAGCATTATGCCATCGTCGAACAAACTCTGCTCGGCTGTCGGAAACACTCTTGAACCGTCAGCTTTTCGAAGACGACTTCCAGAACGTGCCCGGATATGTTGCGCATGTAGTCGAGGTCCGGAGGGATAGGTTTGTTGGACGCTTCCAAAGAAGGCCTGTCCGAAAGCAAAGAGCTTTCATCCATAAGATTCCATCTTGGGCAGAAATGCTGGGGAGGAAAAGAAGAAGAGCTGCATTTTACTCAGAAGCGATGAGACGAAGTATAAAAATGGCAAAAATAGAATTTATTACACGTGATACTTGCAACGATATATTACAGGTATTGGGGATAAGCAGTACAAATCAACGATCCTTCTCGACTCGACAAGATATGATCCACATACTGAAAAGCCTCCTCGCTGATATTAACTTGATAGTCTTGTAAGAGCAAAGTCGATACCGTCGATAAGCGATCAACCAAATTTCGCAGAAATGAGTCTTTTATGCCAGAGCAGAAGGATATATCCAGTCTCTTCAACACTTTCAATACTCCAAGTGCATCAATCCATTCATGGTCCAAGCGCATGTTGTAAAAGGACACCTTCTCCAGTTGTATATCCGTTAAAAATGCAACATGGTCTCGTGTGATGATGCTTTGACAGTTTCTGATCTCGAGGCAGCGAACACTAGGTAAGCTTACAAGATCCACAAACCATGATCTTGAGTAGGCAGCGCGGCCGCTCAAGTCAACTACCGTTACAGTCTCAAGATACGGTAAGGTTCCGTCGGCTTTTGCTTGCTGCACCATGTTGATAATGTACCCGGACAAAACTGCGTAGCCGCCGATAATCAAGTGGCGCAGGTTTGGCATGTGCTGTGGTATCGGTCCATAGATATCAAATACATTGTCATGGTATTCAAGGGCTTCTTCTGTCTTGTAATGCGCACATAACTTGAGTTCTTCAACCTGCGAGCATTGGTGAAAGATGTGCGACATTGGCTCCTCGAGATGCTCTTGGTATTCGATCCTCACGCGCAAGGATTTCCATGGTTTCTTGTTGAGTCGAAGATTGGCTGGTATATGCGAGAATGGAATCACTATCTCGGCACGATTTGCATGGTTATTACTTGGATCATCATCGTAATATTCAGTGACAGTACAGGAATCGCACAAGTTAATGGTAAAGGTTTTCAATTGTGGAAGGAGTTGTTGATCAATTGCATCCCATTCTTCGGGTAACATGGGTCCATCATGGTCCTCCAAGATAAATTCTTCAATCAACGGGCATCGAGGTAAAAGGTGCCGGATCAGATCCTTTACTCTTGAAAGTCGTATCTCCAGATGCAGGCGTGTCAAGGATAAATCATGATCTGGTATCCGTTCGTAAGAGAAGACTGGATCGTGAAAATTCTGACGGGTTCCATACAACGACAAGGATTTCAGATTTTTGCAAGCGCTGAGAATGCGAGCAAGATTTGTATCCAAGAATACATCGACTCCAAATGCAACCTCGAGTGAAGTGAGTGACGACCCCAGCCAGCAAATGAAATCGACCGCCAAGGGTGTCAAGGTGGGTGAAATGGGAAAGAATAATTGCCGCTGCGGATCTCCGAGCAAACCTGCATGAATCAATGTAGCTGTCATCAGTCAAGCAGCTCCTTCTCCTGTTCTGTGACACCTACTCAAAGATTCAATGTTGCAGCAACCTGCCTTCCGCAATAAACAAACAAGCAAGTCGAGGTCTACAGCACGATCAATCGTAAGTCGTCTCAGATATTTGCCGACATCAAGTCCTCGTTTAAACAACGGACAATCCACTAATTCACGGGCTGGACGCAAAAACCATACATTTCTCCATAACAGCGGCGATGACTGAATGACATTGTACCATCTCCAGCATACAGTCGACAAATTCAAGCATTCGTATGCATTAAAGTACTTGAAAACAAGGAGTAAAACGTGGTCAGGCAATCGAAGCGTGTTGTCAACAAGTTGCGGTGGCGGAGGTTGTTGCGATGTCGACAGCAACGTATCAAACTTTGCACTACTAGCAGTGGTCGGACACAGTAATGCCATCTTTTGAGAAAGATGCGTTGGAAACGGGAGAAAAAGGGAAATAAACTATGAAACTTGAGCAAAAAGAAAGCCTTCATTGGGCTTCTTTTATTTTTTATTTCCCATGCAACGGAACATGTGACACTGCGACAGCGCGAGTCGTTGCTCTGTGTCTCGACAGCCCTGCAAGCTCCTTTTATGGTAACTTGCTATTTCATGCCACCATTTCGCGTTGGTGAACCGCAAACTATTTGTCTAGATGTGCTCAATCTCGTTCATTCTTTTTGAACGAATAACTCAAATGGTAGGAAAATCGGTGCTCAAGCCGGGCTGGGTGATCGTTAAGGAAATATATTTGCATAAACTAGGATACTGCTTTTGAAGTAAATGTTTACGCCACCTGGGACAACCTTTTGCGCTATATGAGAACACAATTTGCGGTCTGAAAAGCACACAACTGGCATTATACAGTTAGTGAACTTTGCGATAGTACATAAGACCTCTTACGACTTACAGTGTTTCCAAGTAGAATTGGCGCCAATAGCCAAAAGTTGGTGTTAAGCTGAAGGGTGGTTGACGCTGGCCAGGTCATCGTTCGTTATGTCGCAAATTATGACAGTCGTCGCAGATCATCCTCCAGCTTACCGCCAAAATTTGGGTATTGACGCCAATTCTAGTTGAAGATATGTTTATTTGATGACCTTGAGCGCTGCGCTATCCAAGCATGTCCGCTCTGGCCCAATCTCAAAGAGAGGCGATGTTAGGAAAAAAACCTGTGGAGAGCGCAGAGGAAAAAAGTAGAGACAATGAGAAAAAGAGAGCCATTCTAGGCGAAAACACTGTAGATTGCTGTCTCAGACCGTACGTTCAGTCTGAAGACGTAAAGAACTTTCAAGTCCGCCTGAAAGAAGACGCAAATAATTTTGTATGGAGTACAAAGTATAATCAGTGAAATCAAGCAAGCTCCATCTTCACAGTGACGTAGTCGAAATGCGATCGATAACTTTGCAGAATATAACCTAGCTTGCGCAAATGACGAAATTTGAGCAGACTTACCATTGAACAGGAAGAGAGCGAATACTTTGTTGCTACTCAATTGGAACTTCGTGCTACACTCATTGCTCAGCATTCGGTATATCGGGAAGAAACCAGGTGCTCTCTTATTGTCTTTTTTGGGGTGCGTGCCTTACTGTATGATGACAGAGGCTGCCCGAAACGGGTAATCTCGTTACACAATTTGCCACACAACCGTGGCGTTGTTGCTCAGCCAGATTGAAGCCCAGCAACCTTATTTACGCTTTATAAAGTCATGGTTCTGGGAAAACCTGGTTTCCGCCATCTTCTTCATTTTCCTTCCTTGATTCCTCGATATAGACATCTCTCGGCTTATGAAGTCTACTTCGTTGTCACTTATCATATTAGCATTTCTCGTATCGAGTAAGTGAAATGCAATTATCTCGAGTCTCTTTTCCTGACTTGACGGTTTTGTCCAGGTGCAATTGGTAAAGGTGGTGGTGGCGGCGGCCGTGGAGGTAAAATGATGCAAATACATACACTTTTGTCGAATTCTCTATCAGAGTTTTAATATGCATGCTCTCTTTTCTAGGCGGCGGCGGCGGTAGCAGCGGTGGAAGTCGAGGAGGAGGTAGCTCTGGAGGAAGCACAGGCGGCAGAAGTCCTGCAAACTCAGGTGAGAACATTCTGGCTTAGGAAATAGCATGTATAACCATGAATACTGATGCTAATTCCAGGAAATCCTGCCATGTCACAACCGAGAACCGGCTCCGTAAGCAACGTTGGTGGCTACACTTTCCCAGCTGGTAGTCAAGGATATACAAAGGGTGGCTATGGGGCATTTAGCCAAGGAAAGCCGCCACAATATTCCACAACACGATGTAAGGATTTGAATCCTAAAGTCAATGATGCAATTGAGCTGACAATTGAGACCTTTTTTTAGCTACATACACAAATTATCCTTCAACATACACTGGTAGATACGGCGTGGGTGGATTTCGGGGAGGCTGGTATGGCCACTACAATCCAGCACTCTTATACTGGGCCATCGTTCCATCATTCTTCTATACTGGCTACTGGGGTGCGTACCATCGTTACAATTCTGAGACAGGTGCATACTACGCCCCTGCCTTAACCTATGAAGGCGCCGGTACCTCCAATGTAATAATCAGCGGCACCGAGTATACCAGCGATGACAATAACTATCACTACACTTTCAACATGTCGACCAACAATGGCTACCCAATGGCAGATTACAGCTTCTTTGCATCGTCTGATCCTTCAGCCAATCCAGCCGACTTCGCATACCGTCTTTTGTTTGCCAATATAATCGAGTTTAACGACGCGAACGGCAACGGCTTCTATGATAACGGTGAACAAGTTCTCGCAGTAACGTCCCTTGCCAATCTGCCGTGGCAACCGCTTGGCGTTGCTAACAGAACCGCACCTACCAACGCCTCACAAACGTTCACTGAAGTGACAACAATGGCATCCAACGTTACGCGTAACAACAACGCCTCCGATACCTCGTTCACTGCATACCTTTCCTGGCGATCGAGCAACCTTCAAATCAACATGACAGAAGGCGTGCCGCTCCAACCTAATTCACTTTGGTACAACTTGTCACTCTCTGGATATCCTCTCCCGACATCTTCAAGTACTCGTCTCGCCATTGCTCAAGTCCTGAGCCTTATGCCCAACAACAATATCGTATTTGATGTCAAGATGACGACTCCTGCAGACGTGGCCAGACAAATCAAGACGAACGAGACGTATGGTCTGTCCCTTGGTAACTATTCGAACGGTCGTCTTGAATACGAGCCAACTGTAAATATCACCGATGTCAGTCAACCACACAACAACGCCGGTATACCATCAGACTCGAACAGAAACCCTTGGGTCTGGGGCAATTCATTCGATTCACGACAACAAAAGTTGCTGTGGATTTCTATTCCATATCAGAACTCGTCGTCTCCAAGACTGACCGGTTTCGGATTTTTGGATGTCGATGTCATGAACGCTGCAGCTAGCGATGCGTCTGTAACTGAGCCTATTTCAAGCATGGCAACATCAATGTCAACAAAAGTGACAGTGGCTCTTTTGACTACAGCCGGCATCTTTATGCTTTTGTAAAGAGTAAATGTGTAAAATATGTATAACCATGTAGCGCTATATCTGTATCTGTAATTGTGTGATAACCACACACTTTTTATTTAATCGCTCAAAGCTGTCAGATCGAATCTAATACATAATATGTTCGTGCGAGATGGTCGTTTTGAGTCGGATGTTTGAAAACGCCTGGAAAAGGGTCTATATGAAAACCTGAGATGAGGCGTGTTAATATCTATAGTCGCTGTTTCTACTTGGTAAAGCCGTACAGTTGACTTTGGAAACCAATTACACGTTCAAGGTTTTGGTTATTAATCAGGAATTTGCTGAAGAAACCGATCCTTACAAGGTCGAGTGCTAGGCTGTAGTTGTTGCTGGTAAGCTCAGCAATTTTGACTTCTCCAATACCACGATGGTGGCCCCATCGCAATTGTTTCATGATGGACACCATACCATCTGGCCTCTTTTGGTGTTCCGTGTCCTTGGTCGTTTTATTTCGTCCTGCAAAAGAGCTTGTCTCAGTAGGGACATTTTCAAGCAAGGTTTTCAAGCTTATCACCGCAGGTGGATCAAATTTTCTGGGTCGCTCAACAACGGTTGCTGCATATGCGAACTTGTTCGAAAGAAACTGTCGTTTCCTAGCAAGAGGCCATCAAGCAGACCATGCAACTTGATTCTACCCTGCAGTCTGCTATCTTAGATAGCCCGGACGCGGATCGATGTTTCCGTCGCTTTCCATGTATGCTACCAGAATGGCTCGAATATCACAGGAAGCAGGGTCGCTCAATGACGGCGTGAGAACTGGATTGGCAAACAATAACCAAATAGCCGTCGCTGTCATCCCATTGAATGTTGCAAGGGATGCGTTCGAGCCTATTCATAAAAAACATAAGCGCCTGACATTCAGTTACGTAAAAACAACAATAGCGTAGTCTTCGCATTGCATTTGCTGCTCGAGTTTTCGCGTCAGACATTGGCAGCCCTGCTTGCGCGCCAATTTGGTCGTCGCATATTTTCCTTTGATAGTCCTGAATAATCGCGTAAATATTAGAGAAAAAGAAGAGCCATGCTATCTACATCGACTGTCTCCTGGATAACGTCTCGTTCGTCGCTTCAGAATTCTACAGCGCTTTGACAAATTCAATGACTGTACCGTTTGTTGTGTATGGCATCGATAATTGGCTTGCTGAAAGATATCCAACATCCGCTTGCTATTTTGCTTAGGCTTGATAAGCAGTATGTGCTGCAAAGCGCTTGACATAGTGTTAATGATCATCGTTGAGAAATAGGAGAAGCGAGCTTACAGTATTTCATGGAAATACGTTTCCAATACCACACCTTCGTCTTCAAATACAGCATCCACGGCTTGCAGCAAAATGTAATGATGACCCTTGATTTATCGCCCTTGCAAACACAAGCGAAAGCGTTCGCAAGACAACTGAGGTGCGTCTAATGTCCAGCAATGGAGTTTTAGCGACTTTACGTCTTGCTTGCCTCCAAGCAGCTGCACACTTGCATGTAACGCATGGAGATCCTTTTCACTGATATCCTTCGACGTTGCTTATGCTTGGAGCTGGAGATCCTCTTGGAAGATCTCTTGAAGACAGGCATGGCGCGTCATGACTTCAAAAATCCTTTGTTTTCGAAATCTTATTTGCTAAAGCTTCTTGTTACTTATTTCGCTGCAAAGGAGAGAAGAGCATCAACGTTTCTGCTTTGTCTCGTTCAGCGAGTTTCAGTAAGTTCTTCTTCAATTGCTACATGTCAGTTCGTCGCTACAGGATGTTTACGGACGCGTGCAAGTCCTCAGACTTGAAAACTGAGACTAAGCACTTTTTAAGAATGGTTTCCTTGTCTTCTCGCTTTTGCAAGCTGCGCAGCAACAAAAGCGTTTGTGCAGTGTTGATAACGTGCGTCCGAGGAAGCATCAGTACATACACAACTTTATCAAGGCGAAATGCATGGTGAGGATAATGCTTGTATCCAGAAAATATCGTACACCGTACGCAGGGTGACGGCCATAGAGGTTTTCGACATGCAATGATGCCGACAGAACCATTTTGAAGGATAGCAAAACATTGTCTTTTAGTATGTCAATGAACATTACGCTCCGCAGGGAAAAATAGCGCGTGTATATTCAACCTTTGCTCCAATAAACACCTCACTTCAGTGCTGAAAAGCAAGCCTCCCGGTGTATCCAAATAAATTACTCATGACAAAATAGCGCGTTGGAATATTTCCCTGATGTATACGAGCTGGTTCGTTCTGAGAACCTACATATGACAAAACCGAGCGACCAAACTGTAGGTGTTTCAATAGTATCAAGACATCACTTGTCTTTCATTCCTGGCTGGGGATATCCAGAATTATCCTCACTTGTAATATGTATCACGACGATGCCATCGTTAAGACAAAGCATAGGGCGCGCTTGTTGTACTTTCATATGTTACAAACGTCACAAGTCTGCTTCTGTTAGTACTGGTAGTTCCAGAATCTGGGTCACGATCGACAAACACGAATAAACAAGAACTCTCGCAAGCGAAGGAGAAGAACTATCGTCTTTGGTTAGTCCGGATCTTATAGACTCAATCATCTGCATATCACAGTATTACCTGGCAGGACAGCAAGCTATTCTTCAAACTGGACTAAAAGCAAGAACAAGCGATTGAAATGTTGCAAAGTTGCACACCGAGAGTCATGATTGCAGGGTTTTCCCATACAGACTATATACTGCAGGTGAGATTCAGGAACATCAGAAACAAGATTTTCAGCTGTTGTGATTTGGATCATCGTTGCTGCTTATTACTTCCAATTTGATTAGACAAAGGAAGATCAGGAACGTTCCATGTGGCTCGTTGGTACGTTTTTCTCGTTCTCCCATTTTGTCTCCTTGCGCCATGTACATCCATCGCCTTAATTAATGTTGTGACTTACGCAAGGAGTACTGTGTAGAAACTGGATCTCCGTAGTTAGCGCGCCACAAATTTGCTACCAGCAAATCTTTAGTATTTCACTGATTGACCCAGAAGAACCCGCTCATACTAATTCGAGATATCCATGAAAATTGTAGGCGACGCAGGGTACGGGATTGGATTGTGCCTTAATACTCAAATCACCTGACGATGCGTCTTTCTTCTATCAGGAAAGCCTTTTTATTAACAAGAGGCGCAGCCATGTACACAATGTATAGGATGTGTGTGTGTGTGACGCTGTTCCCAAGATTTTGCATTAAAATTTCCCGGGAATAGATGTTCATGATTTACTTTATGAGGTAGAATATCAAGAGCTGCGCCAGCTATTCTATTTAATTAGGTGTGGCACAGCCTCAAATTTCGTTCCTTCTGCAAGAACCATCTTGTCAGAAAATGTGTCACAGCATAATCCTGATCTGTTAGCTTGGATCAAGAAAATTCCAGAGAGGCAGGTAGCTCAAACACCACGCGGAAAAGATATAAAAGCCCAGGAGAATAGCGAGGCAAAGGCTTCTTGGTCAGATATCAACAGCAGCTTGCTTGTGTGTTTGCACCATGAAGTTCAACACCGGCTTTATTCGAGTTTTGGCTTTGGCTTTGTTTGCATCGCGTAAGCTTAGATTGCATCAGCTCAAACAAATGCAGCATTCTAACCACTTTGTCGTTCCAGTTGTCCTAGCAGATATTGACAAGACTGCAGACGGTGCAGTAGAGGCTTCCAACTTTAATCCAGTCATGTTCAAAGGTGGCCACGGTGGTGGCGGTTCCAGCGGTGGCAGCAGTGGTGTGTTTTTCACAGGCGCTATTTCGTTTTAAATATGGGCTTCTAACAAGGCTTGCAATGTAAATATAGGTAGCATCAGTGGCTCCAGTAGTAGCGATAATACGACTTCAGGAGCCTCTACATCCTTCACAAGCTTGGAAGGCCCTGTCAACCTGCAAACCGTCTTGATAACACTTAGCGTGATGGCTATTGCGCAAGATCTTTCCCGGCGCATGCTTTAAGCTGGTGCTTTTTGATTATCATGAAGTCACTAGATACAGAAGCCTCCTGTACACTTGAATACTCCCATACGCTAAATAATATACTGTTAGTTCAAATCACAATACGTACTACGTATCTTGTAACTTGTTAAGCATTTTATCTAGTGCATTTGTACATGTGATGTGTAAATTGATTATTTCCTCTGCCATAATAGCTAGCTCTTAATCGTTTAGAAACCGTCGCTTACAAAGATCTCCAGTGATGTTGCTGAACATTTGCGGTTATACAATGGGTCGAATTCTGGTGTAAGGCACGGCCTAAATGTCGTCGAAGATGATTATCTAGCGCGATTAACAGGATATATTCCATGCTCTCGAGAGCTTCTATCCTTTCAGATATGTAATACTAAGCATGATGCAATAAATGTCTACAAGCTCAGTCGAAAAGAGCTGCACTTTCTTCTTGCAGCCAAATAAGACGTCATGTGTGCACCCTCAATCCGGCGCGCGGAGAGAACTTTCATTTCATGTCGGCCTGTGCACAGCACAACCGCCGTTTAGCCACTCCACAATGTTCCCTCAAGGGTACTTTTATATCATCTCAAGAAAACACGGGTTTGCCCTCGATGTGTACGATGGGCAGACAAAGGCAAGCGTTTTGCTTCGTTTCACCGACATTCCCACAGTAAATCTTACGAATGCGCGTTGTAGACTGGTGCCAACATTATTGTGTGGCCGCAAAAGTTCCAGGATGCAGACAATCAGTAAGTGTCGCTACCGGTGACTTAAATGAGATTTGGTCGCTGTGAAGAAATGGATCAAAAAGGGGAAAGGGAAAGCAAGGAGGCTCTAAAGTGTTTGGAAAGAAAGTTTCCTTAATTGCTTACCCCTTTATCTTAATAGATTGTGGTCCTACGACAATGGACGCATAGTCAATAAGAAGTCCGGACATGGTAAGGAAGCTCTGTGGGAAGATCAAGCAAATAGAAAGGATTACTTACAACGTGTTGACAGTTTTGGACGTTAGCTCGAGTAGGTATCAATGATTCGACGTTGTCTTGGCAAAGGGCGGAAGTTGATGTAAATTCTGCTTTTTGATCAGGTGCATTCAAAAAGGACAAGACAATTGTCCAGAATAAGAAGAAACAGAACCATCCAGCACAAGAGGTTGGTGAGGAACGTGTAGGATCTGAAACATATCTTGCTAAGTCCTTCTTTTTGCAATTCAGTGGGGTTTCGAGAATGGATTCATTTACAACAAGGTCTACCCAACAATGGTTTTGGATATTAAGGTATAAGAAACCAATGGTATATGGGAGAAGATTGGATCCATAAACCGTACTAAAAAATAGGGCGACAACGATGCCGGCGGTGCCCAAGTCTTGCTTTACAATCGTAAAGAGACCGATAACCTAAATCAATTGTGGTATCTCGAACCTTATGATCAATTCGCTGCGTCCTTGAATCTTGCTGCTGATGCTGGTCCACTGCATAAGAAGCCATATTTCGGCCAACCACGACTAGGCTACGGTGCAGAAGTCGGTTGTCCCCCAGAGTTGACGAAGCTCCCTGACAACATCAAAGTAGTTGGCGTTGGCGACAACGCAGCTGCTACATCCTCGACGCCAGTCAATCCATCGAACTATGATAATTCTGACCTGCCAGAGGCTCTCGTAGGCACCGGTTATCAAGGATCTGCTACGCAGTCTGGACCAGGAGCTCAAGCAGGCTATGCGCCACACTCCCAAATGCCGCCACAGCAACCACACGCAAGTGGATATCCACCGCCACCAGCACCTTCAGGAAGCTATCCTCACCCTCCACCAACATCTTCGGGTACCTATCCTCACCCTCCACCAACATCGGCCGGCAACTATCCACCACCACCACCCTCATCTGGCAGCTACCCACCACCGCAGCAGCACCAGGGAGCGCCCTATTCACCACCACCACCCACTTCGGCCTACCCGGATTCACCGCAGCAAGGCTACCCATCAATGCCACAGCCAGGTGGACCGCCTAGCTATCCTCCCCCACAGCAGCAATATAGAAGTTATCCATCGCCGCAGCAAAATCCTGGCTTCCCTCAGCCCAGCTTTCCATCACCCCAACAAGGCGTTGGTGCTTACCCACCTCCGCAAATGCCAATGCCAGGCTCGCACCAAAGTCAGTACCCGCCACCACCTAGCAATTATGCACCTTATCCTCAATAATCGTCATAAATATGAAGCAAATAAAGGACCTATATGCTATTATTTTATATGTATACTGGTGAAATTTTGTTCTTCAATGTATATCTCTCCTTCACTTGTTCAATTGTATCCGTAGCGCAGGTGTTGGAAAGTACTATTTTTTTCGATCCATCCAAGTGTTGAATAAAAATGGGAACCTTCTCGACAAGCTTTGCTCCAGAAGTAAAGCAATGACCCAATGTGAGTACCGTTAACATCGGTTCCTTGGGAATTAAATGGTACTTTAATCATCTTTCCTGGCTCGGATCCAGCCAGAACATCGACAGTGCCTGACATCCTTAATGTCAGACAAAGAGGGCTGAAAAGAAGTAGACCGAAGAAAGATTGTAAACATGATTGAAGGGACGACGCAGGAATTTAGGTCTGTGCCTTAATGATGCATTAGTTTGGTGAAGCGAAGCTCATCTATTGAGTAACTTTGTTGCTCACACACTAACAATATGTATAAAAGCATTACAATGCTAGATAGAGGCGAGGCATTCATCGCGTGGTAAAATGTCATCATTCATGTGGTGTTACTAGAATATTGCGGGTGCGTTCTTAGTTCCTGCAAAAATTATTTCAGTTCAGCAAAATTAACTTATTTTATAATCTTCATTGCTGAACCGCTCTTTTAATATCATCCTATCCCAAGCTGAACTAACTAAACTATAACACACGGTCATGTATATCGATTTGAGAATATCTTATGTCTCGAGAAAAGCCAGAAACTGTTGAAAGGTGGATATGAATTCTATGAGAAAAGTGGCTCGGAACGAGGCAAAATTTAGCCTTGTGTTACCGGCGATCTTTTATTACAGTGCCAAAGACGAGTGCTGCGGCCTGACATCTGCCAAAAACGCCGATTGAAACGTTGATGGATCTGGAAGCATTATATCCTTACAAAATACATTTCTCGTGTAGCTCACGTGCATGAGAAGGGCGAGGCACAATCATTATATTCAGAGATAACATCGATGCGAGCAATGTTTAAATGATTAGAGATATAAAAAAATAGATAGCTTGATCCAATCATTGATCGATGGCTGAAATAATGTGGGTTGATAGAACTTGAGGACATTGACTCTATCGGTCATCTTATCCGACATCAACCTCAGCACGGAGATCTCGAACGACGAACGTGCATTGGGCCCTGCATACCTTGATTCCCCCTGTTGTTAAAGGGTACTGATATAGTATCTTGATATTCACATGATTAATGTTTATTTTTGACAGCTTCATGGAGGGCTTGCCAACGTCAAAAGATATCGTATGCAGAGAAAGAACGATGTGTGAGAAACGGGTTGACTGTATTTGGGAAGCAAATTGCTTTAAATAGGCATTAAGCATTCTGGTATATACTCACAGGAAGCCTCATCTATTCTACCTTTTTCGAGGTATAACTAAAATCCATGGAGAGAGTGTTTAGTTGACACTTTATACAACTGCTATGCTTTGAAAAATTGCGGCCCTTCTTGTTTGCTTCTTGAAGTTTGGCTATTTAACGTATTAGTGATGATTATTCATAATACGATGAAGACCATACTACTGCGTTGTATCTCCAAGTAATGCCAACGTTATCACGTAGATAGAACGCATCTGTTCTCAGTCTGAATACATTGAATATTTGCAGTAATACTTTTTACATTTGTTTATTCATTTGTTTGTTAGTTTACAAACAGTAGTATATCTTGTATCGATTGAAATCTATCAGATGAATAGGGAGGAAGGGGGTTCTTGTGGAAATGTTTTGATCAAGAAAAGATGGGGCGATAGCGGTTGCCATGGTTGCATAGTCAATGTTATCAGATCTAATTGTCATGGTTACACAAACAAGCCCTTGATGGGTTGTGTTGTGATCAGATGCATTTTTCGTTTCGAGTCAAAACACGCACAAACTTGATATAGCGACAGAGATTTTTTTGGCTGCTTGCGAAATTAGGCGCTATCAGATCTAAAGGCGCTAAGTATAAGCTATCTTGTTCCCAGCTGGGCATACGCCGGGGAAATCAGTCGGTCGGTTGATGAATCATCAGATAAATATGGTCGATACAGACGATCAGATATGGATTCACGTTCTTAAATATAAGAAGATGGGGACTCAAGGGTGTTTCTGCCTCCTTTCATCAATATCCATTGTCACCCCTCTCGCCTTCTTTGAAGAAAAATGTCCCTCTCGCCCGCACTCTCCGTATCATCCTCTCCCGAACAACGCAACAACGACACGATTCCTCCCATTGACATGCTGCCAACCCCGCCAGCCTCTCCTAGAGCTTGTCACTCGGACCTGCGAACCGACGATCTAATTGATACTCGCATTACTGCAGCCAAAGAAAACGTTAACGATCTCATGCAAGCTTATCACTCCATTCGCCAAGAAACCACGCAGCTATCGGTGGCTACCTACCAATACATCCTTGATATTCTGGCCGTTCATCATGAAACGTCACACATGCTAGATGGTAAGAATTTCTGAGATCTGATAAAAATTCCTAAGCCCTGATACTAATTTAGTCTTGTGTTTGTGTTCCACACACAGTGTATTCTGACATTTGCCACGCCGGTGTTCCCTGCAACAGCTACATGTACTCGCTTCTCATCCAGTCCCTCTGTGGCAGCAACCGCTCTGACGACGAATCTGCTCGCAAAGCCCTCGAAATATTCGACGCTGCAGTCGCTGAGCGATGTGTCCAGGAAATCGATACCAACATTCTTCGCCGACTTTCGCGACTTGTCCGACAGACCTCTTTGGTGCACCGTGTGCGCGACATTGCCAAGGCTCAAACTAAAGTTGGTCCCACAGTTGCTGACAAGGCCTCCAAAGCCATGCTTGCACTTGTGCTCGAGGGCAAGTACGACGAAGCGCTCCATATGCTTGAAAACGAAATCATCAACCAAGAATACACGGTGCCCCATCCTGAGTCCATGCGTGACGCTATCGCTTACACTGGCAAGCAAGGTTACCTCACTCAAGCTCTCAAGATGTACAACCTCTGCATGAACACCTACCGGGACCACAGTTCTGTCTACCGCGCAGCTGACAAGGCAATCTTTATGGTGACCAACAGTATGCTCATTGGATATGCCCAGCAAGGCGACATGGTTGAAGCCAAGGTCTACTATGACAAAATCAAGGCAATGGGTCAATACCCGGATGGCAACGGCTATGCAAGTCTTCTTGTGGGTGCAGCCCAGTCAACCGATGAAGCAACTGATGCTCTTATTATCTACGATGAAGCCAAGCGTCACCATGTGAAGCCTACTACCTTCTTTTACAACGTGGTCATCTCCAAGTTGGCCAAGGCCCGCAAGCTCGAGCAAGCTCTGTGTCTCTTTGACGAAATGCAGCGTCTTTTCCGACTGGTTCCCAACACTATCACCTACTCTGCCATCATTTCCGCTTGCGTTCGGGCTGGTTCCGAGACTCACGCATGCCGCTTCTTTGATCAAATGCTTCGCTCTTGCACACCCCGCATCGCTCCTTTCAACACCATGATCCAGTTCTATGTTCGCCAAAAGCCTGACCGTGCACGCGCCTTGAAGTACTTCAACGAGCTTCGCAAGTACAACGTCGCACCCTCCGCTCACACCTACAAGTTGTTGATGGAGGCCTATTGCATGATCGCACCTTATGATATGGCTTCTGCGCAGCGAGTACTTCGGGACATGGAACGCAAGGATAACATCAAGCCTCAGCCAACCCACTATGCTACTTTGGTCTATTCTTATGGCACTGTCCAGGACGATGTCGTCAGTGCTGAGCGTGTCTTCAAGCAAGCCATGAAGAAGCAACGAACTTGGGCCCCTCACCATGACCAAGAACCTCTTTACCAAGCTATGCTCGATACTTTGATCAGCCATGACCGTCTTGAGGATGCTGAAGAACTCTATCAAGAAATGCTTCGCAAGATTTCCAAGAGCAGCTCCCCTTACATTGAAAACTTGTTCATCCGTGGTTATGGCAAGAAGGGACTCGTTGACAAGGCTGAAGCGCTCTTTGAACAAATGTCTGATGACAAGATTGGCCACTCTTCAGGTACTACTGTTCGTGAACCAAGCACCTTTGAAGCCATGGTACGAGTCTATCTTGACAACAGCATGGTGAGCAAGGCCAAAGATGTCTTGGAACGCATGTCTCGACGTCACTTTCCCGAAAAGGTTGTTGCTTCCATCTCTGCATTGCTTGCAGCGGAAAACTAGATCCATCTTCTCCTCCCCCTTTAAATCCTCACACCTTTAAACATCCGGGCTATCCTCTCTTCTTCTCTTTTTCTCGCGTTCAACCCTCTACCTACCTTCCATCCAATACGCCATCTAATTGTATATAGTTTGTTCTCGTTATATCCTCTCGCAGTTTTCTTTTCTACTTTTCCTTTTTTGCTGCTTTTCATTGTACGGTTTAAATTACATTAAAAAAAGTCGCGACATTTTCGAAAAAAAATAAGCAAACATTTTTGTTGTGTCGGTTGGCTGTTTTATACATAGAATAATTGAAATTGCTGGTATAAAGAATGGGGAGATTAGAGATATGTACAACGAAGCTAAACGGGTAATCGATCAATGGGTAACTCGTCATTCGTTCGCAAAACTTGGTTCAAGGATGCTCGAAAACTAAGGTCCACAACTAGATCATTCTGATAAAACATTTCGTCATCGTCGTTGTTGTCATCGCCGTTGCCATCGCTGCTTTGCGTCTGATCGTTTCGATTTCGATTGCGTATAGAAGAAGAAGGTGATGTGGAATCGGGGGTGCTATTGAGAGCCGAGGCAATGGATGCGGGCATTAACAAGGTTGTCAAGATGTCTGCGCTGTCTGCCAAAATTTGGGATGATAGACTGGATGATATAAGGATTCGCATCACTTGTAGGACGTAGATGATCAAGTCTAGAATAATAATTCGTAACCGGCTCGGCCGTTCTTCTATACATGTTGGTACTTTTTTGAGTCTTTTTTTTCAAGATCTATTTTCGAGACACATACGGTTACCAATAAAGTCTATAAGAAGTCCCGGTTGCCCCGGTTCTGCTATCGCATGTAACAGTATACATAATCCAAGGGAAGCCGTTACTATGCCCACTGACGTTCGTATTGAATGTGCAAATGATATTGTGGCAAGTTGTTGCTGTTGGAGAGAAATCAAACGGAGGGAGGAGTAGTCAGTAAAGAATCTAACGTGAGTGATGGAGAAGAAGTACTTACTACTTGGAAACAAGTTCGGCCGATCAAGATGAGCAAGCTCCCATCAAGAAAGTAATTATATACAAAATGGCAGTATAGCAGGTAGTCCAGCGACCGTATAATGTCTAGTTTGCCATGTATACTCATCGACTTGGTCTGACTTATGGGAGAAGTTTGGCACCAGTTTCGCCTTCTTCTTGGTATGTGTGTGTGACTGTGAGCAAATGCAAGCAACTTCTTTTGTGATAATAGGCACCAAATACTTTCAAGCTGAAGGATAAAGGATAAATTAGCAATGATAGTAGTAGACTCCAAAGTATCCAGGTATCGCCGGCAAGATCACTAATACAAACGTGTATCAGTGCCATTGGGCGACCTACCGCTCACTAGCTAAGCACTAGCCATTACCATTCGCAGTCTGCTTAGTGTGTTCGTACAGAGCCGGTTTAGGAGCTAATTCATCTGATAGGAATGCAACCTGAACGTACAAGTTTGGAAGGTTTATACCATCAATGCATTCAATAAATCTACAAGGTTGTAAAATGGTCTTAACAATATGGCATGTTTTGATATATGAGTAATCCACGAGTCTGATGAATTTTTCATCATCAGCTTTTACCATTCTCCCTACTTATAAGAGAAACTTGTGCACGAAGGTGTTAAGGTGGATTTTTCGCCTGGATGCTTCAATCTGTCACAACCCCGGGTCCTTCTCGGCGCAGCATCTATCCCACCAAGAAAATTCTTCTGGTGTCAAAACAAGGCAGATAATATTTGTGATAGGCTCCTTTTGTTGTTGGTTTTACAAAGCTGAGCAGTAATGAAAACTTCTAGTATGCTTTATACGACTGCAGCTCAACATTCAATCTGCAGAAACTGCTTTCATCATAATAGGAGGTCCACCGCCGGACGTGATAAGCGGTGACTTTACTGTTTTGCTCACACACACAAATCGTATCAGCTGCAGTGTTTGGCTTATCAAGTGGCTGATGTCCATCCTTGCACCGTCCTGGCTCAGTGTACGTAAAAGGCTTAACAATGAAGGCCAAGAAAAAGATCTTCTAAAGAAACGAAGGGCAAACAAAAAGGTCCTTCCATATTCTTGTAGACACAAAGATCTATTCACACGTAGACATAAAAGACAAGAACGCCGATCGTCTCGTACAACAGGCGATGAAGCGTCAAGTTTCCTATAATAGCACCATTCTATTTATGTGCTGGATTCATTTTTCGAGCAGATCTTGGCGATCGTAATCTCTACAGTGGTCTAAATACATGTGATAAGTAGAAAGAATTCACAAATCTTCTATAGATACTACAGGCTTGATGGATGGCAAATCATGAATTCTGCGTATAGTATGCAACTTGTAGATGCATCTACATCTCGATATGGTTTGTCCTACCTTGCTTTCGCCTGTCATTTGACATCCAATCAAGAGGTATCAGATACGACAGCGTGTTCACCAACGTGGGAACACAACAGCTCACTCTTTCCCAAATCGACAAGTTTCTAGTACCATATCTGTGCTGCTTGCTGCAGTTCATACAACTGTGGAAGTCCCCCGACGCTATCTCATTGTCGTTTCAAGCTGTTCAGAAATTTTCCGGGCATGTTAAAAAAATAAAGATACTGCATCCAATCGCATTCCATAAGAGAATTCGATAGATGGTCATTTGATTGATGGAGTTGGCGGCGGTGCTTGCTGCTGTCAAGAAAGCTGTCTTGTTTTGTTCTGGATTCACAATCACTCAATTGCTGCTAATGATGAGGATAAGCGTTCCACACCAAAAGGCCTCCAATGTATACATTCTGTTTGATATTCTTCAGCAATTTAATATACCCGTCTGATGTATCATACGTGTGTATGTAGAGCCATCACTATGCAAGGAAATTTCATATCATTGTCATTACTGGATCACTATCGGCTCCTCTGGCCATCAGGATATCAGCCTAGAAGTAATTGCCGTCTCTTATTCTTTAAAGGAACTCTTTGAAGCAAAAGCGTATCTTGTTAAGCATGAACCTTTCTAAGAAGTGCTTAAGTGTGATTTGTTAACAAAAGTCTGGTCATCTGGTCCCTGTCCCAGATCAGCAACCATCACAACGAATGAAATATTTCAAACATATCGAGAATCGTCATCGGAATTATGCTTGCGAATTTTATGCATACAAGGTTCGTTGTAACAATGGAAAGTCACTTATTGGCCCTATATCTCCTGCACATCGTCTATCGTTGTTTGTCTAAGTAAGCGTACTATATGAATAGTAAGAGTGTTATAGTTTACAACTAACGCTTTGACAACTCTTGAACTCTCTATGTCATAAGAAAGAGCGATTGAAGCAATAGCTCGGTCGTGAAGCAGCAGAATTATGCACTTATTCTTAGAATGCGCCCGAGCTAGTAACAGCGCAGAGGAATTCATACTAACCACGGAATTGCGCATCCAATGTGATTTTACGTCATGAAAAATGTTGCTGTGCCAAAGCTTTGACAAGCATAATCTCGAGCTACTTTGAAGATAGAGTAAAGAGTATTGACAGCTATACAGCATAGTCTGCTTTTCATGATAACGACTCTAATCTACGAAGACTATGAATGCTAATTGTATTAGAGATCAATTGCTTCTCTCGATATTGGCTTTCAAATCATTAGTGCGAAATTATAATGTAAGATATCATCAAAGCAAATTCCTTATATATACACTCATGACCTAGTGAAGGGCCCTGACCGTCACTATAATTCAACGGCAAGTTGTATCGGAATTGTCGTCAAGAAAAAACCCAAATCTCTAAATAACCAAAATATGTATGTGCCAAAATCTCCGGACAACTCTTTTGTCAATCGTTCTGCGCCGATAGACTGGGAACGTGGAATGCGACATATTTTTTTGTAGATCACAAACTTTGCAAGGCGCCGTTCTTGCTGATCCCAACCCTTGGGGCCCTTCTTTTATTTTGCCTGCAAGTCGAGGATCTCCGCGTCATTTTGGTACAAATCTTTTTTCCTCTCTGTCTGCATATAGCGCGAATTGGTATCCGAGGAGAGAACCTTAAAGGCCAGCAGATTATCACAATCGAGGGCTGGGGGAGCTGGGGGTGGTGGGATGTTCCGGACAGCATCGTTCGAATAGTAAAGAGTCCCTGCCTCACTTGAACACACTCAGCCAGGGGGGGGGGAAGCTGAGGGCGGGGTGTTCCACGAAAGATTGGCGGACCTCAATCTTCCAGCTCCACGGAATCAAAGGCGGATGCATTGACGATGAGTGCTCTTTTGTTTACATCCGTGATCTTCACTGCGTAGAAGACAGTTCAATTTGAAAGTCGCGCTGTTGCGATGACACAGAAAACAACAACAAACAGTAATGATACAAAAAAAATAACAAATGCCTCTCATGCTATCAACAAACAAATCCAATTCATTTGCAGCCGCGTGACTCTAAGTGATAGTGCAATCTCACTTTGCTTCCATCATCAGGTCTCTCTATGAAAATCGAACTCTAATCATGTCACCCGACCGAGAAGGAAAGAACGGAGTGTGTAAATTCATCTTTTTTCATTTCCACATGTTCCTTTTTGGTTACAGTCTTGACGGCTGAGTTCTCATGATTCACTAACAATTGCTTGGCAGTAAGAAAGCTTTTTTTCATTTAACCAAATCAAAGTAGAATAAAAAATTTACTAGAAAGGAAAGAGACAAGCTCAGCAAGTAAAAAAAAGTCTGGGGTGAAATTGATACTTGGGGGACAGAGTGAAACAGAGACAGTGAGAGAGTGAGAGGGAGGGGAGGGGAACAGAAAAGAACAAGAAAATGTAACAAAAGGTGATACGCGTTTTTTCGTAGCACAGGCACAACAGAACATCGTATCACTTACTCAATGTACATTGTCGGTTATACATGCGCAAGGCACTCATTTTGCTTTCCTTATTATCGATTACTGCGAAGAATAAGTTTTATTTTTCTTCCAAAGTCATGTCACTCTGCATCCTTTCATCAAGTTGCAGAAACGCGCTTGTCCTATTGCGAACGATAACTTGTTCCACGAAACGGGATTTGACACAGCACCTCTGACCCATTGTGTAAGAAGAGCAAAAAAGAAAAAGGTCATATGGTCCGGTTGACATCCCTAGAGATGTTGTGACTCCGGTCTAGCTGTAAAGTCCTGCACTGCAGCCATATGCCGGCTTGTGCAGCTACACACATTAGGCTATGTTATGCTTTTATATATAGTATAAAATGATTTCTTCCATACTGCCTGGGAACGACTTTTACCTTCGTAAGCGTGGAGCTAGGGTTGTAATTTCAACGGAGAACGGGGGTAAAGGAGAAAGTTACCCCTCCAGGACGAAGCCCGCCGCCAAGTGGACAAAAAAAAGAAAGCTGAGAGAGAAAAAAAGGGACCAAGTGGGTCGTGTGGCATTTCATCCAAGACTGTGCCATCTTTGTGCTCCCCAGTTCCATTGTGAGTCTGTCGACCTTTTTTTTTGCTCCCACCCCGCACAAAATGCTACTGGTGGTGGTTACGTTGCACCGGTATTCTATCCGGTATTGAGATATACACGCCTGAGAAGTGTAATAATAAAATGGGAAGGCTGAGGAACCGTCTGTGCGTGAATACGACGAGTAACCTTGTAAAATTGGGAAGCCGGTGTTTGAAACGGAATGAGGCGCACTTGCCATTACGGTCATTAAATCCGGTGGTGCCGATCAGTGCCTTGGGAGCCGTTTACGTCGATATGAGTGAGAGAGAGAAACACAGAGTAAGGTTGCACACTACCGAGCCAAATGGGCCCTTGTCATGAAACCCGATTTAACCCTAATTGCCAATGTATTGCAGCCTTGTTTATTCAAACAGTAACTATGTTTACGCGGAGAGCCATTATTTTTGGGCTGTTGGCTTGTCAATCCCATAAAACCAAACCTTTTTCTTCTTTTTTCCTTTCCCTTTTCTTTTCTTCTTCTGTACTCGCTTCTTCTTCTTCCTCTCTCTATTTTCTTCCCATGGATATGTCAATGCCAGATCACTCTCAACACGGTGCAGCATACTATCACCACCACCACCATTCTATTCCGCCGCCGCAACACCAGCCTCCGCCGCCTCAGTATCATCATCATCCATACTTTGGTGCAGCTTCAGCAGCCCCTTGGCAACCGCCACCACCACCTCCTCCTACATACTCCCAGCCCAAATTGACCACTTCTATCTGGGAAGATCAAAACACATTGTGTTTCCAAGTCGATGCGCGTGGCATTTGCGTCTCTAGGCGAAATGGTAAAACATTGGAAAAGGCAAAAGAAAAAATTTTAGCGCAGACCAAAGGGAACTGAACTTCATTGCTGTTTATAGACAACGACATGATAAATGGGACAAAGTTGCTCAATGTAGCCGGAATCTCTCGGGGCAAACGAGATGGCATCCTAAAGAACGAAAAGACTCGCGTAGTAGTCAAGGTTGGCGCGATGCATCTAAAAGGCGTATGGTACGTTGAAAATAAACGACAACCCTTTTCATTTGCTAACCGCGGTTCACCCTTAAACTTTATTATCATTGTTCTACTATATACAGGATCACATTCTACCGAGCCAAGCAACTCGCAGAACAATTCGATATCCTCAATCTGCTGTACCCACTGTTTGAAGAAGACCCACTGCGATTCGTTACCAGCAGCTATCGCCAGACACAGGACGATTGGTTCTCGGACCAACAACTCGTGATGAGTGGTTCTTCTATCATATCTGATTCCGCGCCAGGCACCCCTGAGGCGCCCATGTTTCCTCCACATGATACCTCAGCTGTTACCATGACAGCGCCCACATATCATCACCACCCCATGGCCATGGATTTTTCACAATTTGACAAGGATGAACTCTTTTACTTTTACGCAAACTAACTAATATACCTCTCCGTCTCTTTCTCTCCCTTCCGCCTGTGTTGTTGTCTCGTCTTATGTATACCAAAGCAATAATTTCTCAACCCCTCTTTTTCCTCTTTTCCTTTTCCTTTCTTTTTTTTTGTTTGTTCATATTTCAATAAATTTGTTTGTACAATGTGATCATCAAAAGAGCATATATTGCCCTCTCTTTCTCTCTCTGTGCGTTATGTCGTTGTAATTATGATTTTCTGAAATCAAAGACAGGTTCAGGCTTATTACCCAATATCTAAAAACAAAACATTAATACTCGCCTTTTTCGTAATACAAAAAATTGGTCGTGTGTGACACTTACCCTATCAAGATCTTGTATAACTTCCTCTGTCAAAAGATGTCGTATCTTTAATGCCTGGATATTCTCCCTTGCTTGCTCCGGTGTCGACGCTCCAATAATTACAGATGACACGTGAGGATTGTGAAGACACCATGCAATCGCAAGCTGTGCCGGTGTACAGCCTAATCGCTGAGCAATTTGCTGATATTGTTTTTCCCACATCAAGTAATAATTAGACTCATGTTCCTCACAAATTAAACTCTTTTCTTGTCCCTTACACAAATCATTTTGATCTTTTCGATTTTTCGTCGACCTTCCTCGCTGAAATATCCGTTGCGTAACCGATTAATCACGGGATGATCTTGGATCGCCAACCGAGAATAAGGCGGAATCACACCGTCATTGTATTTGCCTGTCAACAGACCTAAGCTCATCGTTGTTGTTGCTGTTTAGTCAAGATTGTACTTTCCCAATTAGAGATCTTTTTTTTGTTTTGCACATACCGGAAGCAAGCGGAGACCAGGTGCAAATGCCCATTTTGAATTTCTGGTATAATGGCAAATATTCCTTTTCTACGCGTTCGCGGTTAAGCATATTATATTGTGGAGACTAGAGATGCAGACGGATGGATTGTTAATTTATATACAGTAGAAACGGGAAATTTAGCCAAATTGCCCTCTGTTTTTTCCTTTACCTCAGTAATAGGTGAAATGAGTTGGAGACGGTTTGCTACAGCGTGAGCTTCCATGATCAGATAAGCTGGCCATTCACTCGTAGCCCAGTAAAGAGCCATTCCCTTGTCGATACACCAGTTAAACGCTCGGACGATTTCTTCCATCGGCGTATCCGGATCTATAATTGAAGGTTCCATGTCAGATCCGATATAGCTTTCGACATCATCTATAAGTGGATGGATAATCTGAGCCTCACCAGGTCTTTGTGCGTAAACAATATCGACATAGTCTAGCTGTAATCGCTGCAAACTTGCCATAAGTCCTTCAAAGACGTGTTTTCGAGACAATCCACGATCATTTGGTCCTTTGCCACCCCAAAATACTTTGGTCGATAGCACAAAATCAGATCGCTTTAGGCCCTTTTGACTTCTCAGTGCAAGTCCCAAGTCTATTTCACCCTGACCGCCTGCGTTCGTCGCGTCAACAACTACTAGGTCA
This sequence comes from Rhizomucor miehei CAU432, assembly GCA_000611695.1. Lineage (NCBI taxonomy): Eukaryota > Fungi > Mucoromycota > Mucoromycetes > Mucorales > Lichtheimiaceae > Rhizomucor > Rhizomucor miehei. The sequence goes on from KK099956.1 coordinate 268,257, forward strand.
GATTGCGTTGTCAAGGCGATGAAAAGTTACCAGCGTGCGATTCTGCTACATCAAAGTGGTTGATGCCGAGCTCAAGTGCTGTCTTTACGATTTCGGTTGTTTGTTCTTTGAAAGTGAAAAGAAGGACGTTGAGTTGTTGTACTGCGTAATCTATTTTGGGCTATTGTCTTTTACCGGGTGTTATTTGGCCGCCTAGTAACGGCTATTAGCAACCCCAATACTACGCGTCATTGTCGTCCCGTTACCAAATGTAATCCAGGATCCGAGTGACAGGACGCTCACTTTGAGTCCTGAGTTGCCGAGATAGCGGTATTCCATACGGTGAGAAGTCAAAAGAAGAACAAGGGAAAAAAGATCAGGTCATCCGAATATTCTGTTCGGGTAAACGTTTTATTACTTTATGACAGTAACAAGGGATTCGGACAAGTATCAGGTATGGGTAAAGTAACAGATTTCGCATTATTGTTTATGGGTGCCTTTTTGCAGTTTTGACTATCCCAGCTCATATCCTCGTCTCCTTTGATAGTCACTCCAAACGTCTCCAGGTGCACTGGCTTGTTCAAGTCCTTGTTATCCTCCCATGCATCGACAAGCTTTTGGAGATCCGACATTCGATCGGAACTTTCGTTCCTTTTTATAAGGGGAACGATTTTGTGAATAACCCAGATTGTATACCCGTCGATCACCCCAGCCTCCACTTACCAAACGTCACCAGGGTAGCAACATACTAGTTGACGACGCGTTGTCAAAAAACGAGTCAAGTACTCCTTTTCGGTCTCATTTGCTCCCATAGGACCTGTCAATTCAAGGATACGGGGCAGATTGATATCTGGCTCGACATACTGTTGTGTAGTATGGAACGGAAAATCGGTTTCTTTTCCATGAGCAAATTCATACTGATTGTGAAAAAAAACCCATTTAGCCTAAATTTACCTGCCAACCATGTTGGATAATGGTATCTGCAAACAAAAGGCTTAGGATCAGTAAAACACATGCACTTTGAGGGCTTAGCAGTGACAATACACCCAATTATTTGATGCTTACCATAGATCAATGCCTTGCCCAGATTGGATTTGATGCCCACACTGGCAGCATACTTGAGAGCAGGTTTCATGTACATTGCGTGACCAACATCCAGTTGGGTCTGGATAAAGTCGCCGTCCTCGCAAGCCGCCTTTTTCCATGCTTTGGCGTAACCTTTGAGACCGCAGGTATCGTCCCTTCCTGCATCACCGAATGGTAATTCACTCAATCGCTTTAGCTCGGGCAAGTAATTTTTAAGCTTTGATTTGGGCTGTCGCTTCAGGTACTGAGTGACGACCATGTACGCATCGTTCGTTCCGGTTGTGAATCCAATGTAACCACTAAATTATTATCGTGAGAAACCCTGGTATTCAACTTTAGATTTACGAAATCCTTTCTTTCTTATACCTAGTGTATCCTCGACAATCACCAAGTCGTTCCACATACTAGACAAAGAACTCTCATTTAGCGTTCGAAGTTTTGATTGCTTTCCATCACAAAGAATTATACTTGCCGCGTATCCCATCTTGGTGTCACCATTCTCAAATCTGGTTGCATAATTTTTAGTTTTAGCAAGTGTATGTAATCCCGACTCATAATTGCTGTTCTACCTACACGTTGGTGATGAGCTGGGCCATTCTGGCGGTGTGGTCATCTATAGTTTCCTCTGGTAAGTTGGAAATGTCGTAAAATCTATCATTGAAAGGAACCAGTTGTCAATCAATTGTTGATCCAATGACATCAATGAACCAACTTAGGAGTTTTTTTTCTTACGTGGTGCAATTAGCCAAAGTTTGCTTGTTGCCAGCACAGTTTTGAGCACCAGAGGACGACGGGGATGATGGAAAGTTAAACTTTTTACAGTGAGCATCGTTCGGTTCAAAATCGCCTTGACAGAATTTGTTGGGACCAGCAGCAATGAATGGAAGAGAAGCAGATATTGCCGCAACGGCAAGCAGTGACGAGGAGAAGGAGAAGAACCGCATTGTAAGCGAAAAGAAGGAGGAAGGGATGTGTGGGACACAAGAAAAACCTGGACTTTAAAAAAAAGAAATAATATAAAGGTGCACTGCAACCCTTTTTGTCTAACATGGTAGCTCCTAATCAGGCACAATGTTCATATCGTCGGGGTTGCTCTTGCAGATTTGGCCTAGCTCGGTAACCTTTTTATTCACCTGCTTAATTGACGGATTGTAAGCCATTTTTGTTACTTTTTCCTGGAATCATCTTCAGCACTAGTCTATCAAATCATGTGAAGTTTTTATCGCCAGTATATGTATTCCTGGGTAACTGGATATGTCACTTATACTGACACAATCACTTAAAATGTAAGAGCTTGAGTTGTTTAATTGCTTACAACAAAAAGCAATATATATGCAGACACTTACAGGGAGACGGACAGTGATTACGTTAATTCCAAATATCTCATACATATTTAGATGAACAATGATGCTAAATACTGTTGATGGATTGATCCGCTAAAGAGTAGCGACATTCTAATTCACACTCCACTTAGATAAATAAGCGTTTGATTGTACTTCTCTCGTTGCCTTCAGGCAAGTTCATGTTATACTTGAAAGCCTCGATCTCAAAAGCAACTAAAGATGGTTCTGCCATGGTAGATGGCAACTCTTACTATCTACAAGACATGCTTGCGTTCTCATGTTGCTTGCTAGCTGTGATCTGTTAAAAAATTTCCAAGACCACAAATGTTAAAAAGAAGCCATCAAGCCAAAGAACTAAGAAATGCTGGTGTGACAGAAGAGAATTGATGTCAAAGCACGCCAACATCAGCAGGGAAAAACCAGGACAACCTTCTTCTAGACTTCTAAAGGATCTTTCTATTCCATTTTCATCCTCTCCTTGACTTCTGAGTCCAAAACACTTGGATCGAGAGACCTGAATATGTTTATAGTCAAGTAGTCAAAGGCTACGTATGTAATGCTAATATCGACCAGACAGATGTTGCCTAGCAACCGGTACTCAGGAGCGTCGGGCTAAACCTTCCTAACCTCTCCTCAAGCCTCACAGACAAGAAAGGCGATATATTAAAGAATTGAAAAGGTTGCATTGTAAAATCTGACAAGACGATCGCTGGATTAGAGCACCACACTGGAAGTACATGGCGCGGAAAAAAGAGACAGGAACGGAGCGCGGCTTTCTAGAACGGACCGCCATTTCATTGGACAAGAGATCTTCGGTCGAAAATTTCCACCTACACCGCGCGTGGCAAATGGGTATAAAAAGAGAGAGGAGATGGGGAACGTTTTCCAATCGAGTATGGCTACTTTAAGCACATTACTGTCAAAAAGCGATTATAATCGAAATCATACGATATCAGCCGTTGTAGCCATCTTTGGAGCGTACACACTTTGGCGACTGATTTCAAGGAGTAGCAAGGAAAAAAGACAACCGGATAATGTTGTTCCTCTGGTAGAAGGCGGTCTTCCTATACTAGGCCACACTCTGCAGCTGGTGCGCGATCCTGCAAATTTCATAAGACGATGCAAAGAGAAATATGGACCAGCATTTCACATCAAGATAGCTGGCAAGGATTTCTATGTGCTCACAGGCCATCTTATACCGGAGATGTTTCAAGCAACTGCGCGCTCCTTCAGTTTTACCGAAGGAATAGAAACACTCGTGCCGACTCGAAAAGTTATCTCTCTATGTTACGATCACAAATTTCCTGAACCGGTGCTGAATCCTCGTGACAAACATCCCAGTAAGTATGCTAGGTCCACCACCAGGTTACCATTTTGTGGTTTTTTTTTTCATTATTCGATCACTTATATCTAAACCTCTGATCCCAACTTTTACACCAGTTGTTTACCCTATCAAGCATAATTTTAAAGTCGACAAGATCGATGTGTTTTCAGAACGCATACAAAAAGGCTTCACCACCTTCTTGGACAAGGAACTCAACTTAAAGCCAGGGGAGAAACGAGTCGTACCAGTGTGGGATATCTTGTCGTCTGCCATCTCTTATATCTCATGCCCCTGTTTCGCTGGTAGCCGCGTCGCCGACAACAAGGACTTGATCGTTTCCATGGCTACACTGACCCAAAAGATTATCAAAGCAGGATTGTACATGAACATGCTTCCTGGCTGGATTGGAACGCTGCTTGTTCGTCGAGTCTTTTCAGTCGAAAAGGAGCTCGATGTTATCATGAATGCATTGGTTCCAGAAGTCGCGCGAATCCGAAACGAAGAATCCCCCGAAACGACATATGCATCGATGGTCGCCTACCTTCCGAAATCAGACGGCACGCTGCGAAGCATTGAAGAAGCCGCTTTTTATTTCAAGAACGTTGCTTTGGCCAGTATCCACACAACTTCGCACTTTTCTACCTTTGCTCTGCACGAGCTCGCATGCCGCCCAGAGCTTGTAGAAGAACTTCGAAGCGAAATCGCTAAAGTGCCCGAACGAACACCAGAAGCTATCAGCGAAATCCGTTTACTCGACTCATTTCTCCGCGAAGTGCTTCGATACGATATCGACTACCTGGGCATGCACCACCGTGCAACCAAGGACGCAGTACTGTCTACTGGCCAGATTATACCCAAGGGCAGCCTCGTTGTTGCTGCTACAAACGATGCCCACTTGTACCCTCCTGTTAACAATGAAGAAACGTCTGCTGCATACGACGTTCCCCTTGATCAGTTCGATGCACATCGATTCATGAAGAACCCAGAGAAATCGAGTTCTACCATTGGTCTCGACCATCTTACCTTTGGTTTAGGTGCCCACGCTTGCCCTGGACGATACTTCGCAGTGAACGAGATCAAGTATGTCCTGGCAGAGTTAATAATGTACTACAACTTTACAACAGCCTCTGGAAAGCGGGCTTCAGACTTTGTAGTCATGGGCATGACTAAGATGCCTCCAAGAGAACCCCTGATATTTGAAAAGAGGGAATAAAGGAACAGAAAGAGCAAAAAAAGAAAGATGAGAGAAAAAAGATTTAAGATGGTTGTAAGCATGATAATGACCAGACCCCCACCCATCGTGCAGCTGAGTCTTTCCCCCGCATCAAAAGATTCGTGAATATGGATCATCGCAGCGGCATTTTTGGGAAAGGTGTGGTGTGACGTACCATCCTTCTTTTAATAGCTTCAACAGAAAACGTGGTCTGTTCTTAATGCTTCATGACCTCACTGAACACCCAGCACGACGACGCCGAAGACAAAAAGGCGTTGCTTCCGGAGAGAACGTCTGAAGAACCACAGTCGCAAGGTCATCCAGGACATCTCCGTGACGACAGCGAGGGGTGGGACTATTCGCCCACAGAAGCTCGCGAGTATACCCAGCTGGAAATAGACGATTCTGAAACGACGCCTCTAAGCCGAACAAGGGAGAGACTTGACGATGAAGACAGTGTAGACGAGAATGAACCCAAAGTGGTTTACCGCCTCCCGAATGAAGGAGGAAGCATATTTGCGAGCTTCGTAGGTGGTACACCCAGGTTCAAACTAAATGTAGTTGAACTGACAGTAGCTGACCGTTAGCTCAATATGGCCAACAGTATCATTGGTGCAGGCATCATTGGTTTACCGCTTTCCTTCAAAGAAGCAGTAAGTCATTGACCAATTTTGTTTTGGATCCGAAAGCAGTTCAGTCTGAGTCATCATTGTCATGGATATAGGGCTTCGGAATGGGTGTCATATTATTGATTGTTTTGACAGTCGTTGTGGGTAAGTTAGAAGGGTGTGGACCTGTCTTGTAAGGCAGTGTCTTTCGTTTGTTTGACATGACATGTTTAGACTGGACCATTCGGTTGTTGGTGTACAATGGAAAGTTGGCTGGCAGGGCTACATATCAAGATTTGTTAGAATTCTCGTTTGGACGCGCAGGACTTATAGCCATATCTATTTTCCAATTCGCCTTTGCTTTTGGAGGTTCGTAGAACTTAAAGTTTCCCGACGTGATCATGCAAGCTTATTGTTATCACTTCCAGGCATGTGTGCATACTGCGTTATCATTGGAGATACCATTCCGCATGTCATTCGATCCCTTGTACCTGGAATTGACCAGATCCCAGTGCTATGGATCTTTGCCAACCGCCGGCTTTGCATTGCGTTTTTTACCCTCTTTATTTCGTATCCACTCTCTTTATATCGTGATATTTCCAAACTAGCAAAAGCGAGTGCTCTCGCACTGGTTTCCATTATTGTCATCATTGTCAGCGTCGCCGTGGAAGGTCCACAAATACCAACTGAAATCCGCGGGAACCCAGACATTCGATTCAACTTTGCCAACGACGAAATCTTTCAAGCTATCGCAGTCATCAGTTTTGGTAATAGCGAGATCGTGTTTTTTGTTTGATAACTCAACTCTAATTTCTACTCCAGCATTCGTATGCCATCACAACAGCTTTTATATCTTTGGCTCGTTAAAGCAACCTTCGTTAAACCGATTTGCGATCGTCACGCATTATAGTATGGGATTGGCCTTTATTACTTGCATGACTCTGGCTGTATCCGGCTATCTCGTTTTTACCGATAAAACCGCCGGTAGGTGGAAGATGAAAAAGTCTAGGAGTATTACTATAAAGACCTGCTTACATTAACCGATTCCAAGGCAACATCCTCAACAACTTCCCTCCTGACAACGTCTTTATCAACATTGCGCGACTGGCTTTTGGTCTCAACATGTTTACCACCATCCCCTTGGAAGCTTTTGTCTGTCGCGAGGTACGTACAATTTACAATGATGGATTTTTATATCGAGCTTGACAGCTGAGCATTTATTTTGCAGGTACTCGAAACTTTCTTTTGGCCGTCTGCACCTTTTGATTGGCACCGTCACATTGCCCTAACAACGTCCATGATTCTCCTTGCTCTCACCGTATCACTCTTGACTTGCAATCTCGGTATCGTTTTAGAACTGACTGGCGGATTTTCGGCCACTGCATTGGCTTACATACTGCCACCCTTAAGCTATCTCAAACTGGCTGGAGGTTCACTTTTCCAGCTGAACAAGTTGAAACACTGGGCATGTTTGATATTTGGATTCCTCATCATGGTGGTCAGCACATTCTATAGTCTCCAAAAGATAGTAATGGGTGGACCAGAGTCGGACACCAGCGGCGCAGGAGCGGCTGCTTGTGATTTATGAAAAAATGAATATGATTCTTCCTTTGTATAGCTAAACTTTTGAACATCGTTTGAGTGTGCTAACTTGAATTGCTTCCTATTTATGAAAGTCAATATGTACTGGAGTGGAAGGAATGTCTGAACAGAATTTCATACTGCGAAAGTATGGAATATGAACCGCCTATACTTCTGACCTCATCAAGAAAAAAGAGAGAACGTTGCAGACACTGCACGGTTCGTCTGAATAACCCAGTATCTTCATATGGAAAAGTAATAGGGTCCAAGGTTTGTGCATTACTCGAATAAGCAAAAAAGGGCTAATACAGAATAACGGGGAAGCGAGTTACTATTCTTTAATAGATTTGGTTGAGCGGTGAGCCGCGTTTAGTTGGTGCCGACTTTAGCATCGTTGATATCCTTGACTTGGCCTTGACCACCTGCGCCGCCGATTTCTCCCACAGTCTTCGCTGCGCCGTCACCAAGTAATTCTTTAGCCGTGTTTCCAGCAGTCTGGCCAACTGCGTTGATGGTGTTGTCAGCTTCCGACGTTGAGTCTACAATTCCGTTTGCTTGCGCGAAAGCAACGAACGCAGAGAGCAGCCAGGGAAGTGAGAGTGAAACGCATATTCTTGATTTTCTTGTATGTGTAGTCGATGTAGTTGGCAAGAAGAGGTTTCTGAGAAACCCCCTTTATATATATATATATATATTCTTGGAAAGATTTTCTGTCTACTATTATTGCTTCGGCAGTCTGGTAGACTCCTTATTAGATGATGCATATACAGCTCGTTCTTGTTTGCTCTTCTTTACTGCATGCACAGTGAGTCGGAAATGGGGTCGTGTGGGCACAGTAAAGGGTTGATGAGAAGTGAGCCAGGGAATGGGGGGGACGCAGGCCGCAGATTCTTGGCTTCTCGTTCTGCGCGCGCGCGTTGAAGCAGGAGTATCATGCACACTCCTGGCTAAAGCTTGCTTTCCGTGATTCAGTCTTAACTTTCCTTTAGTGCTTACAGATAAGAGCGAGGTGTAATAGGAACTTCGTCATCTATACGTTGTAGTAGCGAAAGCCTTCAGGGGTTCACTGCGGCGTAGAGAAGGAGAGACTTTTACTGTTTTGCTTACCCCTTGAGGGTGCCTTATAATCGACGACTTTCTATGAACTTATACTTTCTAGTCATTCAATTGGAAACTCAAACACGGTATACTGTAATATTGTTTTTGGCTTTTTTGGGAATAATATCAAAAAATGTACGAGGTATATCCCGCTTGTATTTACTTTTTGCGTATTTTTTTTGGATAGGTAATAACTAAAGGTCTAGCTCACCGTTTTGTATGTATGCTATGCAACAGTTCTCCTATTTCCGATAGTTTCTTCCTGAGATGGTGACGAACTGATATAGAGGGTGTAAAATGATGAAAACTTTTTTTGGTTTGGGGCCTTGACTCCTAATTAGCTAAACTTCGTGCAACCAAAAGCACCGTATGGCGAAGATCCTCTGCTCTGGGGCTATACCTGGGCGGGGACGTTTTGCCACCCCTTGCAAGACGGAGGATCCCCAAAACAGATGAATGTGGCGACATCAGAACACTATATACAATTTTTGCGCCCCGGGGAATTAATGCCACACACTGCATGCACAGATCATGGCACTCTAAGGACAGGAAAAAGAAAAAGCTTGTACGCATTCATACCAAAGTTTCAATAAAATTCAGAACAAATTATGATGCTCAACCACAAACAGAAAGAAAAAATATGTGCAATTGAGTCATCCCATGAGTAAGCAAGTTCCATGACGATGTACAAAAGTGAAAACGAAGTTGATCCGGTGAAAATAATGACTCGGAAGCCACGACCTCCATGCTTGTCTGTATTCATACACACGTAGCAGAGCACAAAATTGTTGGATACGAGCATTTTGGTTTTGAACCAAGTATAGGGAATGTTAAGTCAATAACTCGCATCATGGTCGTTTGTTGCTAGATAATCTTTATAAACAGCATATTGGGATAAAGGATCTTGTAACAAATTCCAGGTTACAATGAGAGCATTTCAGAATGTGTTGATAGCTTCGTCATTTTGCAGCTTTGAACCCAATTTATAGTGAATAATAAAATAAAGAATTGATAGTCTTTACTTAAAGACAATATATAGATTACTAGCTACATGACAAGACGCAGTAATTTTATGTCTCGCTGTCCTTAGAGTCGTATGCTGCTTTTTAGGGCTCGTCTCCGTCATCGGCGTTGTCTTGAGCCGACTCGCAACCATCGTTATCAGTGTCGTTAGCGCATTCAGGAGGAACATCATCTTGGGAAGCGTCAGGGCCAGCAGTGTCAGAGGCACTAGCATCAGGACCAGCACCGGCAGCAGCAGCATCAGGAGCGGGAGTAGCAGCATCAGGAGCAGGCGAACCACCAGCAGCACCACCAGCGGCACCACCAACAATTCCTTCGACAGTAGCAATGGCACCATCTACAGCAGTACCACCAGCGAGACTGCTGTCTTGACTTATATCACCGATAGGAAAAGCAAAGACGGTGGCAGAGAAGAGAGCAATGGAAGCGAGGATAGAGAAACGCATGTTGACTGTCTTGTTTTATTTGTGTAGGTGTATAAATGGATGTGCTGTTTGGTAAGGAAATCGCTCCTTTCGAAAGTCTCCCTTTTTATATTCTTTGACGAGTACATCTTCGTTATTTCCTTTTTACTTCTTTTCTTGATCTAAGCTCCTTGGATGGAGCAACCGAATAGCGTCTTTGGATAGCGAGCCATTACAAGGTGGAAAGCTTTGCCTGGCAACGGTCCCGAGAAATCAGGAACGCGCTTGTGCGTATTCTGCAAGGGGGAGGGGGTCCGGCGGAAATCTTAGTCTCTGCTACAAACACACAATATGGGCGTAAAGGAGGTATGTAGGAACCTTACTGAGAGCTAGATTGCCTTTCATTTTATCCCTTGATGCTTTACTACTCGTTATAGCCAAGAATACTAATACGTGGCTGACTCTAGCATGATTCACTTGTTGCCATTTACTGGTAATCAGCAGAGAGCTATATGAGATCCTCTTGGTTAATGAAAATTTGGGATAGTAGAAGGATCAACGTTTGCGCGTAGCAATTTTAAAGTTTGAAATCTTGACAACTAGACCCAGCGAAAGTGCTTGTCAAGGATTTTCAGGAGAGTCTCTTCAAGGGAGATCTTTTTTACTCTTTTTTGGGCCGCCAACTTGCTGGAACCTTACGCAAAAGACTGTATCGGATGGTATTTTTTTTGTAAAGATAAAGCCTATAGAAACATTTTTGGTTATCTATATATACAGATTCGTACTGTATATACGAAGAGCTGCATCTTTAGCTCGTCGGACAGATATGTTGGCATATTCAAATCGTGTGCATGCACAGAGCTGCTGAAAATTTCTCCTGTTGTAAGCATTAAATATGCAATCTGGACTTGCGAGTTACGAGTGTTGTAGATATTGAACACATCATGGCTGGTTGCGAAAATATGACAGGTTCTTGGCATTGACGATGGATTTGCGCACTAACTATTTTTTTACGATTACTACATGGAAGTATTCAACGTTGGGAGGACGATGAATGTATTCGGTTGGTATATTTTACTTTGTATCAGTTTTCATCCGATTCATCGAATGCTGATGTAGCTGTAATGCTTACCTCTTGAGTTCTTCATTGCCCAAGAACTTACTTTCCTTTGCCTTGAATGCTCACTCGTTGTTCGCAGTATGTAATATTCACACCTGGTAAGATCCACTATGTATCTCAGACTGTCGTCTTGTGAATACAATAAAATCCAACATCGTGTTTACAATGATTCTCGCTCAGCTTTTCCATCTTATATGAATCGTGCCCAGTATATATTTGTTTCATGCTTTTCCGCAAGAAAGGAACAATTCCGTTTCAAGCATTTAGATTCGGTGGACTACTTAAGACTTTGTTACATCAGGACCAACTTTTCAGTTGATAAAATTGGATACGCGTTCATTTTAATCAATACACTGGACATGACCGCTGATCCAAGGTTGTATTGTCAAAAGCTTACAACTTGTATATCCATTGTACAACTCAGGCTATTATCATCGTTCAGCCACAAGCATATTATGTGGACAGCAGCAGCACCAAATGAGCGAGAAAGTAGAGTAAACAATCATTCATTTAGTATCTGAACATTATCTGTTTATTGTAGAAAACGCAGATAAAGTCAAACATGAAGGAACTTTATGGTGTGAAAGAGGGACTGGTTCAGGGCGTGATGGAAATAGACCGCCTCTTATTGAATTAAAGGTCTCGACATATGTAGTTTGGGACAGTGTGTCCTCACACATGAAGTGTCTTTCCCACGATTGTCTGTGGCCATACTCTGAATTGGTCAAATTGGATACCACACCGGCAATGAGCAACTCCTTTGGTCCTCCTTGCTGTCAGTAACTTAAGCTTTACTACAAACTTACACACGAATTTGATCCCTCTTTGTACTTTATACATATGTATACTCGCTGCTGTTGAGCAAAAAGTTGACAAGATGTCTTGTTTAGCAAAATGTATAAATACAGGGCTTCACACACATAATTATATTGTTTATGAAAACGCCGAAAACTAGTTTGGACACGTAGCGTGCCCCAGAAAGTAGATCATGACTAGGCTGGTGTCAAGAAGCCGATCTGCGTAGTCCAGGGTTGTATTTGTAACAAATTTGGTCAGCGAGTAACATTTACAAAATGGAACTGTGAGTACAGGGAAAGCATTTAACATCCAGTGTGGACCTGGATACGACGGCGCGGGCTTTGCTTGGTAATCGGTTTCGATGATAAACGAGGCGACCATAAGATGAGACGTGAAGTATGACGCCAATTCATCTTGAAAAATATATTCTGCTGGTAAGCGCGACAGAGCATACCGCAAGTATGATGTCTGACACCCTCAAGGTGCTGAACGCTCACCATCCGCGCTTTGGAGCACGGATCCTTCCCCTCAAGGGAAGAGACAGAACTAGCACCGTGGACTATAAGCTCCTATCCGATTAAGCTCAAGAGTCAGTTGGAAAATTCATTCAAAACAATGATAGAATTGTATACCTTGGAGACTTTGAGAGCTATTTGGTTGGAGGCAGATATTCTGCTGGCAAGCGCGACAGAGCATACCGCAAGTATGATGTCTGACACCCTCAAGGTGCTGAACGCTCACCATCCGCGCTTTGGAGCACGGATCCTTCCCCTCAAGGGAAGAGACAGAAATGCCATTACGAACGTCTTTTGAATCAAAATCCTAAAAGACAATTACCTAAACAGACTCACCACTTCAGAAAAGCTGCATACCTGCAGTGATGTTGATGACGTGTGGTTGGTTGGAGACCATATCGTGTCAGCAAGCGCTACAGGCATATTAGAAGCAAGACGTCCAACACCCTCAAAGTGTTGACGCTCATCAACCGGACAATGGATCACGGATCCTTCCCGCCAAGGGAGAGACAGATCTGGCACTCTGTATGTCTAAATTAAAGTCAAAGAGTTAGTCAAATAGTATTCTTGAATGCCTCAAAAGGAGGAAAAACGAAGCGAAGTGACACGCAGCTAATGCGCAGCGGTGAATCTATTTGCCCAGTTCTGTTACCAAGGAAACCGCTCTGCTCTGTTTTGTCACTTTGGAAACCACGTTGCCATGTCAAAACTGACTTACTTGCGAAGCCATACCGACAACTTCTCTATAGCAGACTACTATAAAACGTTTGGACTGGATGACAGAAGATCGGCTGAAAGCGAATTCCGTGATTTGGTCGACAAGCTCACGAGAAACAAAAAAACCAGTGTGAAACAGTGGGCAAAGCGTATCCAGGATAACGACCATTCGGTATTTGGAGTTACAATTCAATTAGTGATCTATGCAGTTACTCAAAATTGTTAAAAGGTCTTGACATCGTTCTCTGCTGAGGCATACTGGAGTGAGATAGCCGAAAAGCACACAGCTGCAGTTGTAAAAGGATCCTTTTTCACCACTATGTCCGGATTGACCAGAGGAAATGGTAAATATCTGGACTTGCGCCATAGTAGCTTTTGAAACTGATTGTTTGAAAGACAACACCAAGAGGAAGAGATCGCTTAAAGATATAGCAGCAGAGTCCGCTGACAAGGACAAGCGAAGAGCCATAACAGGTGAACTCGATATGGAGAAAGTATTAAGGACCTTTATTCTGATCTGGACTTAGAAAAAGTTACATCGGAAGAACAGGCGGAGAAAGCTGAAAGCGAACGCACGGAGAGCACTGCTAGTAAGCACGCATGGTTATGGAAGAAATCAAACGTAGATACTAACTTCTCTTCAAAAGAATTGACACAGAAAGACGGTAATATCGTTAGTACTCCTCGAACGCAGAAACACTAATAGAAATATAAAAAGACATATGGTCCGAATGGCTGAAGTATATGGAAGATGGAAGAAAAAAGTGCTCCTTTCATAAACACAGGTCAGTCTAGAGTAAGAAACTGCTGTTTGATGGAATAACACGCCAATTTGTTTTACGTGCAGTCCGGAACAACATGGTGTCATCTGGATCAGCAAAAATGGAACATTCAGAGCGGCGGGTCCAGATGTACCCACTCTAAGCACTCTGGAGGACCTGTACGGCCGATATAAACAGTCTTCCGCTGTAAATGAAGAAGTTCTGAAGGCGGTAAGTATTTGACTATGCTTCTGATGGAATAATAGTACATCAATTAAGATCGTTCTAGCAAAACCTGACAGATATGCTTGCTGCTCTCCGGCGAAAACCGGAAGAGGAAGACGCAAGGCGAAAGTTCTCAAAGAGCATTATCAAAAAAGTGTATGTTGTTTTGCGGTTTACGTGTCTTTGCTAGTCATTACGGACTTACTTGAATGATAGTGCAAAGAACGTTTACAGCAACTTGGCCGACCTTGGCCATTCCGAGGTCATCTACAACTACTACTGCATTTGGCCGTGCATGGAGAAGACAGTCGCCTTCGTCAGCGACAATACTAGCATCACAGCAGTATTGTACCCTGGCGAAGAGCGCTTGGAGTCAATGCACTCCCGCGGGCCCGTCCCACCTTGCAAACGCGAGGATTACCGCGCCGACGCTGTGGTCCGATTCCGCAGCCTCCGAGACCTGGAAGTATGCTTGCTGGAAACATCGCAAGCATACAACACGGCAAGCAAGACAAAAAAAAGCTTCGACCTTCACAAGGCGATGCTCGGCCTCCTTGGCATGTTGCGCTCTGTTGCTGAGACATTTCCCAAGGCAAGTTTCAGCACCTTTCAAAAGCTCAAGCTGTACTTTGTGCATCCTTCCGGTAAGATCAAGATAACGAATCCATATACTGAATGCTTTATTTCCTACCATAGAAAAGTACGTCCGGCTCTGGAGCATATCCTGCAAAGCCAAGAGCGCATTTCCGATGATTTGCGAAGACAAGGTTGCTGTGCCGGTCGAGTTCTTGCAGAAAGAAGAAGAACTCCCGGCTTTTTGCCATTTCTGGGCAAAACTTGCTGTAAGAATATGACATCAGGATTTGTGATGACCTTCTCTTAATATGCTTTTAGGTTGGTTTGCAGGAAACGCTGGTAATATTGAAGCAGCTGCGAGACGAACATTGCAATAACGAAGAGGTCGAAAGCGCCGACCTCAGGGATATCGTCTCGCCAGCAATCACTAAGATCTCCGAGCACGTGCATTCGGCTGGTCTCAAGACCGATGATTGGCAAAGCTCGGGGCCGTCATCACAGGAACAGAACGACTAGTCCAACATCCGCTGCTCCCTGCTCTTCGGACATACACAGTTTCCAGAAATTAATGTCGCTAGGAGTTTGCGTTTCTGCGTATAAACTGTATGATAAAATTTCACGAAATACGATATTACTATTCGGAAAAGGTGTACCTTTCCACACACACACACAAGTACATATATATACACACCTACAAATACTGTAAACATTTATTCATTTGATAAC